>JAJOOS010019528.1:0-21604 GCA_029582725.1 Solanum chiquidenum
AAACACTTAGAATCATAAACCCCTCAACATACCATAGATTTCAACTCAAGCAACCACCGAATCATGTCTCAAACCAACAAGAACTTCAACACAACACAACTACAACTTCAACAACATTAACGACACAACACAACTACAACTTCAACAATTCACCCAATCTTTTCTCAATAATAAAGATGAGCTTGGTGTGTGGGGGGAAGAATCAACCCAACACTATGAACTCACATACCTCAATAGGGATCATCCCCGACGATATCCACGACGATTGTTTTGATGGAAACTTGTTGATCTCCTCTTTCTTCTCTTCTTCTTTCTCCTTCTTCCCTTCTTCTTCTCTTCTTCACTCTCAAGCCCTAGATTTCACTCTCTTAAAATGGAACAAAATGATCCAAATATCAGCCTAACACAACAATATATCCTCAAAAGAAATAGCTAGGGAAAAGACCAAAATGCCCTTAAAAATTTCCGGACGGATTCCCTGCCAACTGCCCAACTTTCAAAGGGCATATCTCACTCATACGAACTCGGAATTGGGCAAACTCGGTGGCGTTGGAAAGATCATTCCACCAACTTTGCAACCATAACTGGAACTCCACCTAACTCATCCTGAGCTAGAATTTATGGCTGTTCAAAGTTGACCAAAAACTCACCTTTTCCATACTTTGCCAAAAATTTCCAGATTTTTAAATTCCTTCCAAAAATGAAAATTTCCAATTCTAAGCCTCTTCAAAGATATTTCAAATTGTCGGATGTTACAGTAACATAGAGACATACAAAAGGTTGGTCATAAACATGACATTAACATGAATATAATGGAGGAGGTTATGGAAGTGAAAGGTTAATTACAAGAATAATGGTTATAAAGTTGGAGGTTATGGAGGTTATGGTTATCTTCATAATGGAGATAATGGGTGAGAGAAACTTCTTGGTGTAATGGACAGCCACACTATAATATTTTATAACACTCCCCTTGGATGTCCATAGATAATATGCCTCGTTAAAACCTTACTAGAAAAAAATCATGTGGGAAAAAATCCTAGTGAAGGAAAAAAGGGTACACATATCTTTTAATACGCTTTGAATGTTGCCTCGTTAAAAATCTTACCAGGAAAACTCAATTGGGATAAAACCATGGTTAAGGAGAAGAGTACAACACGTATTTTTCTCCCCTCGATAAAAACTTTACTTGATATCTCGAAGATGATGCATTCCAATCTTATATCACAACTTCTCAAATATTGATGTTGACAATCCAAAGTGAATAAGTTTACAAGATTATCACTTGAACGAGTCTTTTGAACATCTATCTCACCATTTTGTTGAAGATCATGTGTGTAAAAGAATTTTGGTGAAATATGCTTTTGCCGATCTCTTTTGATTGTATCCTCCCTTCAACCGAGCTATATATTATTTTCGTATATGTTGGCTAGAATATTCCTTTCCAAAGGAAAATCACATACTTCCTGAATATGATAGGTCATTATTCCAACCAAACACACTCCCGACTTCATAATCAATGTTATTTTTTTATGATTTGAAGAAGTGGTTACTAGTGTTTGATTCTTTGAATGCCACGATATTGTTGTGCCTCCATATGTAAACAAATAGCCCATTTGCAATCAAGCTTTATGCATATCAAATAAATATTATGCATCTATATAATCAAATAGGTTCTGACTCAGATATTGATCATTACAATTTTATTGAAGCTCGTATTTTCTTCTCAAAGAAAATCACACATCTTTCATATGATGAGTCACTTGATTTGTTAGTTTCTTGACATAACTTGAATGATAATATGACAATCCCTTCACATAACTTTCGTTGTATATATCAAATTCTTCTAGTATTTGCATAACCAACCATTTGTAAGTGCACTAATACATTACATTATAAATCATTTTCATGAGGTCAAAAAGATTCTTCTTCCGTGTTAAGCAGTCTCAAAATTATTGGATACTCAATGGAATTTCTTTAAGAGCTTTTAAATCCTTCAAAGATTTTCATATAATTGTTACCGTCTAGTTAGACATAATAACCATTCATACATATTCAAGTATTTCATCTATTGCCAGACTGAAGCAAGTCTCATTGCATCCACCACTGGAGAATATATCTCCATTTAATAATGTCAGGATTTTTGCGAAAACCCTTTATGCCCGAGGCACAAACCGTATTTTATATCTTACAGTTATACTTTTGCACAATGATTCATTTGTACCCCACTGACATATATTTTGATCTATGAACTATAAGTTCAAAAACATCATTTTCTAAGTGAAACAAAATATACTTGAATAGTGTATTTTATTTGGACAATCATTCATCTGTCCACACGATATGACAGATTTGAATTTAAGATCCTCGTAACCATTTATAGCATTGGGTGATACTTCATATCAAGAATACCGTCGACGGTCATTTTGATATCCATTCCAATACGACATAACTTATCGAGATCTCTTCATTATTAATCATTTTCAGGTACCTGAACCTTTGCTAAGGTTTTATGAAGTGTTATTTCATAGTGCTCTTTCAAAGCACTTACCTCATTATCATGACCATTTTGATAATTTGCTCCTCTCCTTTCTCAAGGAGTTTTACGTTTGGAATCGATTGTCTATCACGCTTCTGGAGTACCATAGACGTTGTCCTTCAAGGACTATTTATTAGAGTATTTGCAACGTAATTAAAATATTGGGTCAGCAAATACATCTGGCAAATTATTTGCAACATTTTGCAAATGGATTATCTCTTGAACTTCAAGTTCACATTTTTTAACGAGAATCTAGATAATTCAACCCACACATAATTTTCAACTGCTAAACATATCTCTCGCTAATGTTAGGAAATCTAACATATACCCTCCAACCTCATTTGGGTATCCATCTTTGTGCGTGGTGGAGCAATAAAATCATATGTGCACACATCAAATTTTTAGATGGAAATTATTTGATTTCTGACTCTGAACCAATTGTGATGGGAGAACCCTGTTGGCTTGATGCATACATGTTAAATAAACAATCTCATATCAAATGTTATTTGAGAGATTTGCTTTCATAATCAATGGTCTAGCTATAATTGGAGGCAAACAATTTATGCTAAACCAACCAGTATTATCAACATAATTTTATAGTTTGGAATTGTGTTCTTAATTTAACAATTTGAGCAAACAACCTTACAAAAACCAATTTGTAAGTTGTTACAAATGCACATGTGACCATACCATAGATGCATCTATTAAATCATAATAGTAAGAGGTCCACATGGCAGGTGAACGGGCCCATATTCACCTTTTTATATGTTTCAAATAATTTCAGGAATATAATCCCAACCTTAACTGGTACAATGATCAATTTATCATGAGAACGAGCAACACAAGAGAATTCTTGAAGACTCTTTTGTTTCTTCAAATATATAGTCACATGAATTCTCAATTTCTTTTGCATCAAATTTGAATCGGAATGGTCAACCGATTATTTCAACTGATATTTATTCGAGTAAACTTCTAGTTTACTTTTGCATGTGATTCTTTCATCATGCTCATAATTTTATTCAACAAACAAGAGAAAGGCGGGTAACCTTTTATGTAAATATCCATAACCCGCTTTGACTGTAGTAATCTAAAGATATTTAATCTTTCAATAATTTACAGTCTCAATATAATAATTATTTTTGTTCTGTTCCTCCAAAACTTAAAAAGTTTCTTTTGAGACTTACTACAATCCCAATATTATGAACAATTTCATTCCGGATAGTAACAAATTAGCTCTTTTGGAACTCTTAATTAATTTTGTGTACTACCATAAATTTCACAACACCATTTTTATGGTGACCATCTCCTTCAAGGAGAAAATTATTATTATTGTCATGGTTAAAATTATTACAAGACTTATTCTTGACAAATTTGTGTTGCCACACAACAACATTTATTTTGGTCATGACCACAACCTTTATAGAAAACATTTCTTTCTTTCTTTTGTCCTCCAATAGTTCATAATAAAATTTACCACAATATTTGTGTAGTACTCAAAGTATATGATCAAAATGACCATTTATGTCAAAATATTTTCTTTCAATCTCTCAAACCTCCTGTAGAGGTGAGATGTGACATTCATCCAACAAAACATGAACATGTTCTTATTCATACGAACACAAGTCATATTTTCTTCAAGAAATAGACCATAACCCCATAACCTTTTGTACATGCTCCATAAGTTTTTATTAGAAACTCATTGTCATGTTTTGGCATTACCAAATTTATGTGACTCACCTCAACATCACTTTAAGAGGTCAAATGTACCAATTATACTACCACTTTGTATTCCTTTATTTTGATGGAGGATTTACAAAACTTTTCAAATTGGCTTGCATCAACAACAAGGTGCCCAATATCTTTTCATACCACTTTGATGGATAAAAATTACATTCACATTTGAAGGACCATCTTAAGAAACAATGTGCCCAATAACCTTTCATACCACTTTGATGGACAAAATTACCTTCACATTTGAAGGACCATCTTAAGAACTCATAAGTTCTTCCTTTTAATTACCACAATGATGACCATTAATATTTTACGACACCCATATTCATACATTCAATCACTTGTCTTTTTCAGACATATTATGCATTGCTACCACATTCACATAAGAGAATGGAGCAAATTAATTGGGTAAATTTTATGACTGTCATTCAAAAGTATACAACTTTATGTTAGTCATCATCATATCATCACTATAGAGAATTAGGACTTAAACTCAATGTCTTACCCATATAAAAAAACCTTTGGTCATAAATCAATGGGACTTGAACTCAACTTCTTATTATCATGGTGCACCGAGACTTTACTCAATGTCTTACCCACTTGGTGCGGTGAAACTTGAATTCACCGTCTTACCCTCAGTCAATGTCTTAATAAACCAAATGCATTACTAAAAAATAAATATTGAATACCATAAATATAATCTGAATTTGACTTAAAATTGAGTAAAAATGAACAAAACTAACTAATTAGAGCAACATGTTGGAACCATATAAAAAATCTCAAGTTAAAATAAATTAAAACATCTTAATAGTCCCTCTCAATATTGTTATGAAGATTATCATAATTTACTAACCATTTTAAAATAACCACAAAACAAGCTTTGTTAGTACAAATAATATATAGGATATGAAGTATACCTTGCAACCGAAGAATTACTAGGATAATTCATAAAAATCAAGAAATACCTACCATTGATTCTTGACGGAGAATGAGCAACTCGTGCTGATAACGTGACGTAAAACTAAAGCAAAATAAGACAAGAAATATAGAAGATGAAAGCAATAGAAATAGGGAGACAAGGATGAGAGTTTTTCTTACTATTCCAAGTCTTCAAGTGTATACAATATGAACCTTTATGCCTATATTTATAGTGTAGCATAGAGACATACAAAAGGTTGATCATAAACATGACATTAACATGAATATAATGGAGGAGGTTATGGAAGTGAAAGGTTACAAGAATAATGGTTATAAAGTTGGAGGTTATAGAGGTTATGATTATCTTCATAATGGAGGAAAGTAATGGAGATAATGGGTGAGAGAAACTTCTTAGTGTAATGGACATCCACACTATAATATTTTATAACAAAAAGAAATTTCATCATATAAATCAAAAAATTATTAAGAATATTTAAACATAAATTATGTAATTGTTTTTGGCCTGTTCCTCATACTCAAATAAAGGCATTATCAAAATCAGATGAAGGACCATAATGTGTTTTGACTCCAACATTTCCACGATGAAGCAATTTAATTCTTAAACCCAAAATGCAATATTATTTAATTAGAAGATTTAGTGTAGGGGCAAAATAGTAATCTAACTTTTGCCTAACATTCTTCCCATTTATAGTATAACTAGTTTCTAGACACGTTTTGCACATGTACCCATCTAAATTGACATAAATTATTTCAAATTATCATTGCATTAAAAATAGTTTTATAATTAAATTACATGAATATCGTTCATTTTCAAACAAAAAATAGTTCAAATATTTGGAATCTACTCTTGGATACCAATAACAAATTAAAATATAACAGCAAATTATCTCTTCTCCAAATGAAATAAAAGATGATAATATTTAGTACTTTAAAATACTATAATTGTAAACACAAATTAATATATGTATATTCTTATCTCATATATTAATTACCTGCAAGACAAAGTTCAGAGAAAAGAAGAAAGGTGGAAAATGAAAAGAATTTGATTGCCGCTTTTTAGAGTTGATTAAAAAAAAGAAGGATACAATCAATAATCAATTTTTTTTTATTGTTAAGTGATCACATCAAGTATTGAATCCTACCAAATTAATTTTTTCAAAAATGAGCTTAGAATACAGAAACATAGCATCAGCGGAGTGACAACTTAAAATATGAAACGTATCAAAAGTTGAAACATTGAATTTGCCTTTCTCAAAATGAGACAAAAGGATAAATAAATAAATAAGGATAAACATTTATATCATTATTTCTTCTGTGAATTAAAGAAGTTATTAATAATTTAATTATATGTTACTTTCTCCATTTCAAATTATTCATCGTCTTTCAATCTTGTACACCCCTTCAGAAAAAATTGATAAAAAAAATGCAGTTTTATATATTCTATCTTACATATCCCTTACAAAAAATAAACATAAATAAGTAATTAATAAAATCATAAGAACAAATTGAATAATTTTATTATCAATTAATATAGTACAATAATTTAATCGTTAAAAAGTTCAAGTAAATTATAATTAATCTTTTTTATAAATTACATCACACAAGTATATTAGTAAAGAGTCACGATCTTATATTTTGATGCATGACCCTTTATTTTACATTCAAAGAAGGAAATTATGTACTAAAAAGGAGCATATCCTTCCTAAAGTTCATTCACCTTTGTTCTACTAAAAAAAAGAGTAAAAAAAATGCTTTGTTCGTCCCTAAAAAAGTTGATCCCCCAATTCTTAGCTAGTTCATTCCTTGTATATCACATGATGTTGTTTACTCCAATATTTTTCATATTTATAAATGACAAAAATGTAAGGATAATCCAAAAATTATAAGAGAATATGTATAGTCAAGAGTTAGATAAGTACAAATTAATCATGCTATAAATGCAAGAGAATATAAAAAAAATTTCTTGGATAACATGACTTTTTGCTATTACATGAACCATATTAAATTGCTTGTAAATTTTAAAATAACCTTTTAAATTCCTAAAAAAAGATTTGTTATTTTATTTTTTTGCGCATTGAAGCATTAATGATTGCGTAATAATTTAGTTTCTAAGCATAAGTTATAAGAGGAACAATGTTAATTTAGTGAATGAAAAATAGTCGTTTAATTTTTTTAGAAACATTTAATATTTAATTAATTAGTTTTTTATAATAAAAAAATAATTTAGTGTAGGGATAAAATGGTAATCCAATTTTGCGATTTGGTGCTTCCCACTTTTAATATAATATTATTATATATATTATTATCATTATTATTATTATTATTAGAATATAATATATGATATGATGATGATGATAATTAAATTAAGGGATAAGGGTCTGAAAAATACTTCAATTTTGGCCGAAATTGTTGTTACGATACCAAACTTTGAAAAGGACCTTTTACCCCTTGTACTATTTAATAGTACCTTTTAACCCCATGTACTATTTAATAGTGTATTTTAAAGGTATATATGTGCCTACATGGACATCATAAATATTACATCATTTTAAATAATAATGTGTCCACGTGGGCACATATATAACTTTAAAATACACTATTAAATAGTGCAGGGGGTAAAAGGTCCTCCATAAAGTTTGGTATCGTAACAGCAATTTCCGCCAAAATTGGAGTATTTTTCATACCCTTTTCCCTTAAATTAAATATACATATAGATTATAGATGATAAATATTATTAAATTAGATATTTTATTTAGAAATTAATCTAAGGAAGTTCAAAAGTCATTAACATTTTTATTAAAATGATACAATTTAAAATTTAAATTAAAACATTAAATATTTTTATAATAGTTTAATTTATTGTAGGGGTGAAACCGCGATTAAACTTTTAATTTTTTTGTTTCCACTTATAGTAATACTAGGTTTTGGAAACGTGTGTTGCACGTTTGTCCCTTGTAATTACTACAAGATGTCTATATACTTAAAAAAATGAATTTCATAATAGAAAATATACTTGTATTGCACGCTACTTAGTATAAATATTTGTAAATGATTTAAATACAGTTACAATATGTATAAATAGTTATTCATAAAATTAAGTAATCAAAAGAGAAGAAGTGTAACATCAAATGGACAATCTGACAATCATATCAAATAGTTTGAAGAAATTGTAAATTTCACATGAGTTATTAGTTGTGAAGATCTCACATAATGTTTGAGGAGAATATATAAAAAATTATCAATATTCATTACATTATTATAGCATCACAATAAATTATAAAACTTCAAATGTACATTATGTTCATCCCACAAATATTCGAAAATAAAATGAAATAGAGTAGACTAAAAAAAAATAGCTAATGAATTCTAAAACTTTTAAATAACAAAAATTAAAGAGAGAAATAGTTCCAGTTTAAAAGAATAGAGGAACTTCCTCAATAACTAACAAAAGCATAAATAGATCTACCGCTTTTTTTTTGCATATATATGTGATTAGCAATTACATCCATCAACAATTATTCATTCGAATAACAAAGTGTATGCATTAACAACAAGTGATTGTGATGAGCAATATAATTACATCCACCAATAATCATTCATCAACAATTATACATCTGTATAACTAAGTGTATGCATTAATATAAAGTGATTTTGAAAATAATTTTTTGGTATGTATAATTACAAGTTTGGAATTATAAAAGTCCTTTAAAAATTGATGATATACATAACATCTATGAGAATTAGATTGGTTAAAGTTGGGATATGTAAAGTTTCTAACTAAAATCTAAATATGTGTGTTATATTAAGATGTATGGTAATTCAAAGGACATTTTTGTTCTTTAATGTTAAAGGATATTTCAGTTTTTAAAGGATATAATTTACTGTCTTTGGTTGTTACGAAACACTTCATCTACCGAACTCCATTTTAGAATAAAAACAAATTAAATATTCCGTGAATTAATTCTACCTAGAAATATAATGGATTAATACCATATAAGTATTATTTAATATTTTATTAATTAGTTTTTTTAATAATATTTAAATTTAGTGAAGGGGTAAAATCGTAATCCAACTTTGAAGTTAAGATCTTCCCACTTGTAATAATAAATAATAATAGTTTCTGGGCTCGCCCTCCGCTCGTGTACCTATATCAATCAATACACATTTTTTTTTAAAAAATATAAAGATTATTAATAATATTGTTTTATGTTTTATAATTAAAAAGAGTATATACTCCTTAAAATGATGAATTTTAATTTTTCTTAAGTTCACAAAATGGCATGTGTGAACTTTATGTGTCTTGATTTTTTTCATTTTCTACATATGAATTTAGATTAATTGACAAGTCTTTTAATCAATGAGATTTTTCATCCAAATACTTTTTTTCTAGATAGAATAAATGAAATAATAAGTTCTAAATTTAACCAATAAAAAACATAAAGTTGCAGAATACAATAATATTTAGCAATACATTTTTTCTTCTTCAACGCTTCCTCTTCTTTCCGTTATTAGGGGTATTTATTTACAAATCACACCATGATTTTATTTTCATACAAGTAGTAAACCATTTATAAATTCTTAAAAAACGTATTAAATATAATGCAAGCTAATTTTTGTAGATTTAATTATGAGAAAAAACTAATTACATGAGTTATTCAATTATCTTATCCCATAACCTAGAGTGTAGAAGAATTACATAATGCAGTAGTATTATGCATACATTGACATATATCATAAACAGTTAAACACCGACATTAATTCAATCACTACAGGATAATCAACTTGTTATAACAAACGTAATCTTTAAAAGAAGATTTGTACATCACACGTGTAAATGAAAATTTTATTTTCTTTTTCATTGTCATTATTCAAGAAAAAGTAGTCAATTTACCTTCTTTCAACCAAAAAATTGAATGTAACAAACAATGAACTTATTAAAAATATGCAACATTGAAATGAAAAATAATACTTACCAAACAACAAATAAATGTCTATGCCGCCTTTAACCTTCTTGAAGAATTCATCGAATACACTGAAATGACTAATATTCTAGTTCAGATATCTATATTCTCCAAGAAACTACTGTCAATAAATTAATGAAACAACATACATATTCTTTCTCACACAAGTAGGTTTGTTTTACCTCATGAATGTTGAGCAGACTTTTTGTCCAAACGAAAAACTCTCTAGAATTATTTCTCACTTGTTTCAATTAAAGAATGAAACAAAACCTGTAATATGAGTTCTATCTATATACATATATGAATAAAATTTATTGATCAAAAGAAACATGAAAAATTAGAAGTATAATTTTGTGAGATAAATCAACTCACATGCTATTGTCACCCAAAATGAGAAGACAGCAAAATAATGTATTTTGTGGGAAAAATCATGTACATAATTTTTATCGATGGAAACTCTTCAAATTCTTTAACTTAAAATTAAATAAGAGATGTTTTGAAATGTTTGGACTTCATTTATTTGAATGACTTTTTATCTAATTATTTATTAGAATATACTTTTACATTTTTTATATTTTAAAAAATAGAAAAATTATTTAAGTGAAGGGCAAAATGGTAATCCAATTTTGAGGTTAGGAGCTTCCCACTTATAATAATATGATATATATGATATGATAATATATCAGTTGACTAGACCCAATAACAATAACTCTATGTATTACTTTGATTTGTTGGAAGCATATAGCATCAGTTGACCAAATTACCACAACTATGTAGACTATAGTCTATACACAAATTGTATTAATCCATTATCCATGGCATCTTCTTCTTTACCGAGTAGTTCAGATATCTTATAGTATCCTCGATGCAACTATGATGTACAAGTCACTTGTATGAAGGTTTAAACATAGAGAAATATTTACCTTTTATGATGATAAAAGGCTAAGCCGCTAAAGCATCGCACACAATAAGGGGTCGTGGTGTGAGGGATAGGAATAAATAATATTGGGATAAAAAAATAGTTATGAGATAAAATGTTAGTGTTTTGTTTTATTGCTATGTTAGGAATAACTTATCCCATCATTTATATCATAATAATGGAATAAATTATCCCAAGATAATTAATCCTAAAATAACTTGTTTCCAACCAAACCACCCATTAGAGTCTAGTTAAATCCAATATACTAACAAAAATTAAAACAATACTATATGAAACAATAGCGTGCAATCTTTCCTTCTACTCTTTTGTTATTGTTTTTGCGAAACAAAAGATCGGACAAAGAAGAACCAGTCAATTCTTCTAAGGGTGTGTTAGGTAGTAGGAAGAAAAATGTTTTCTTAGAAAATGAGTGGGTCTCTTACTTAGTACTATTTTTTAGTGTTTGGTAAGTAAGCAAGAAAATATTATTTCAAGAACATTTATATGTTATCTATTAAAACGTTA
Source organism: Solanum chiquidenum (assembly GCA_029582725.1). Taxonomy (NCBI): domain Eukaryota; kingdom Viridiplantae; phylum Streptophyta; class Magnoliopsida; order Solanales; family Solanaceae; genus Solanum; species Solanum chiquidenum. The sequence continues at coordinate 11,612 of JAJOOS010019528.1, forward strand.
TGGATACAAATAGAGATGGGGAGTGGGGGTTATTTGGGGGGGGTGGGGGTTGGGATGGTCAAGGGGTGAGGGATGACTGGGAATTGGGTAGGCAGGGAGGAGACAATAAACTTGAAACATCACTTATGCAACTTGTTTTTCCTATTTTCATTAGGAAAGTGACATTGTCCACATTTTTAAGCTGCCTGTTTTCTTAGAAAAATGTTTAGATTAATCAACCAAATAAGAAAATGGGAAAAAATGTTTTCCTTCATACGAACTAATTAAGTGTTCACTCTTCAAAATCGGATGGTATTTGGCTAGATATTTTTCAAAATTAAACTAACACACATGAGATAATTTTGTTTCTATCTACACAGTTAGTCCAAATTGTGTAGCTGACTCAATTTTTTTTTTCTTACATGATGTTGATTATTTTTCCATTAATAATGGATGCTTGAAATTAAAGCTACTTCCATTAAGTCATCGATCACTAGACAATTGACTTCCCACTTTTAAGGTCCTTAATTAAACACCCATTAATTTCAATCGAATTAATACTCAAAGATGGCTGTTGTACTTCCTATCCCAGAATGTGCTGAAAATGGCGGTGTCAACAATATTAGTCCCAAAGAGCTAATTGACGCCGGCACACAGCTTTTTGTCCTAAAATCATTAGGTGATCAATAATTGTTTCATGTATTCCATTTTATATGACACTCTTTTTCTTTTTTACAGTTGATTTTGCTAGGAAGCTGAGAATTAGTGTATGATATTATATTTGAATGGTACGTATTAGTATAGAGTCATGGTTGGACTGTGGATACCATTTGACGACGGCGATAGTGGCGCCGGCGCTGCTGAGTTTGCCGTTTGCTTTCACGTTGTTGGGATGGATAGGGGGAATGATATGCTTGAGCATGGCAGCGCTGGTCACCTTCTATTCTTATAATCTTTTGTCTTTAATATAGGAGCACCATGCTATGCTTGGCAAGCGTCAGCTTCGTTTCAGAGATATGGCTCGTGATATTTTAGGTCCCAATATTCATACCTTTTTTTTTTCTTTTTTTCTTTTTTTTTTTACTTTTCTTTTTAATCTTCTTTAAAAACCCACCCATTTCTATCCTTTTTTTTTTTTGTATTACTCTTTTTTTACTCCATTCGTTCCTTTTAATTACTTTGTCGCAGTTTCTTTTTTGATTGTCAAACACTACAAACTTTGTGACAAAAGTAATTAAATTGATGAATGACTTTCAATCCGAAAATTGTGAAAAGGTGGGAGTTTATAAAAAAGGGTGATTAAAAAGAAGGAAAGAGGTCAAAACTATCTCTCAATTTTGATTTATTAGTTGATTATGTCTTTACCGTTAAAACAAAGTTATTCATACCTTTATGTTAAGAAACTTATCAAAATCAGATAAATAAATTATAACGAAGAAAGTAGTATATTTTATAATTAAAGATTATCATGACCAACTATTCTTAAAAACCAATATATGATATCTTTATTAGTCTGAGCGCATATACTGGAAACAGTATTCTTTTTCAATCATCATAATAGAGAGAGTACAATTTACATGCTGCTTATGCCTTGTATATAATATAGTATAAATTATAAGAATCACATGTGGGATATAAATTACATCCTATCCCTATTAGTTTTCATTTTACAGAAATCTCTTAAAATAAGAGGGATCCGGATACATAAGTGGCGGCCGGATACATAATTTTTGATACATTCAAATCTGGTGTTGTTGCGCTTAAAAAGGAAAAAATAACGTAAATTTTATTTCAATTAATTTCAATCCCACAAATCACACCTAACAGGTTGTAAACAATCCATCCAATACCTAACAGATTCACAAATTTAAAATTTAAAATTCACAGCTTCTCCATCGAGGAAGCATTACTGCCGAAAAAGTTCTAAATTCAAATAACTCGAAAAAATCGTTATAGAAGATGAATATATCAATTTTGTTGAGGTTGGGTGAGCGAGGTGATTTATGAAGGTTACAAATGAAATTGTCCTTGGACAATCTATTTCATTTATGAATCTGAACCGGCAAGATTGTAGTAGTACCAGAGCTGAGAGGACTCAAAAACTTAGCGAAGATGGTGAAAGTTGTGACGTTCTTTGCTATGTCTGTAGGAGCCTTCGCTTTCTGGCAAACCATAGACAAAATTCATGTCTGGATCGCTCTTCATCAGGATGAGAAGCAAGAGATAATGTAGAAGGAAGTAAAAATCAGAAGAATGAGAGCAGAGCTAATCAGAGAAAACAAAGAGCGGGAGTCTCTTGCCTAAGCTGCCAAGAATTGCAAACCTAGTTGCATTCAATTCAACAATTTGTTTTTGTTGTCTTTTTGAATGTTTCTGGACTTCTGCTTCTACTTCTAATTTCCATAAAAATCATGTAATGATGGTCATGAATGTATTCAATGTACTTAAGTTTGGATTTGTCTCAATACTCTGTTGTCAATAGCATGATTATGCTTGCACCGTTAAATATGTGGCTGCTTTTAATCTGACAATGTGGATGGAGTATGAAGGCTTCGGGCAGGCATTAGCAAAAACCTATGAGGTTCCAATGGTTCCAATGCCAGATAAGGAGGATTGGTCGGTTCCAGAATATGTTTTAGATGAAATTGTGTTGCCACCTAGATACAAAAGAATGGTCAGACGATCAAGAAAATGAAGAATAAAAAATGCAGATGAGAAGATAACAATAAACACAAATTGTTGACCGTGTGAACAAGAAGGTCACAACAGAAGAACTTGTACTTTCTTTCCGAAAGAGAACTGTATTTTTTTTTAAAAAAAAAAAACATTGATGTCCAACCATCCTTATGAGTTTTGAATAATTTGCACTTCTAATATTTTTTACTTTTATATTTCCATTAAATAAAGTGTATTTTTTGCTTGAGTTATTTTGATACGTTATTTATTATGATTGTTGTTGTTCAAATTAATAATTCGTTAAGATTTATGTGCCAATGTTATATCATGTAAACAATTATTTGGGTGTTGTTTTAAATATAAAAAAGATTGGAATGTATCAACTTTTAATTAAAATTTCTTGTGTAACTGTATCATAATTGATTAACTATGATATACCATTAAGTCTCAAGAGTTGAACTTGAACTGTTACATAGTTATAAAAAATGTATCATATATATTATATCAGATGTATCTCATATGTGAATATAATTCATGTATCATATACATTATAACTTTGTATTATATACATTTTATTTGATGTATCATATACGTGAATATAAGTCATGTATCATATATATTATAACTTTGTATCATATACATTATATCATATCAAACTTAAAGTAAAATGTGTGTGAAGCTTAACTTTGTAAAACAAAAATGTATACTTCGAAATTTTTAGTGGACCATAATGTATCCAAAGCAATATATTGAAAACACAAGATGTAAGAAATTACAAAATACATTTTTTTAGAGAAACAGTCTAAAATGTAAGTGACATTGTCTTAAAAACAAAAAAACATAAAACATTGTTTGTGCAAATATGCTTAATTACTAATCTATTTGAACCAAATCTTCTTCAAATGGTGGTGTGACTTGACCCTTAGGCTTTGGTGGATCATTATTCTCGCTAATGTATCTACCCTCGGCCTTATCGCTGCCATATCTCCATAACAATGATGTGTATCTATTGCGTAGATAATCTGAACGAAAACAATCATATGATATAACGAGTAGGTCGCTTGAAAACTCCGTAAATGTAGCTACATATACACCACAATCCCTACAAAAAATGAAGAATATAAAGTATATAAATAACTTACACATATGATTCGAAATAAGAATATATAATACTTACAGGCTATCACTTCTTTGTTGCATAATGTCTTGGACAAATTCAACCTTGAAAGGATGTTGTGGTTCTAAAAATGTACCCGTTTCTTTGTCCTTATATTCATCAAGTTCTGACCAGTTGGTTCACTCTATTTTTTCAAAGAATCCACTGTCAAGGAGGTAAGTAGGTAGCATTATCGACAACTTTTTTATCTCGTCAGAATGTACTTTTTTCCTTGAGCCTAATGCAGAGTCATCCAACTATTAGTAAAAATACAGAAAAAAATAATAACATAACTAATTTTCATATCAATGTATCTTCACTGTTTATTTGATACACATATAACAAAATGTATCTGATACACATTTAAATTACAAACTATAAGATACATTACATACAATAGTTCAAAATGAACTTTATTTTTTGATACATTCCAAACACAACTCCAAAACTAAATTAAAATTAAGATTTTAATGTATCAAGTAATATCCAACTGACTGTGAGAACATTGCATGAAAAAAATAATGTATCTTCACTATTTAATGTATCAATTTATAATTATCCAACACACCAAATGTCATAATGTAACTACAACTAAAATTAGGGGTTTTAATGTATAAACATATTACAAATCAATTAGAATCTAACAGACTATGTCAATATTTTAGTGAAAAATGATGTATCTTTACTGCTAATGTATCAATTTATTTCGACATAAACATACTAAAATGCCATATCAAACACAAAAGGTCGAAAAAGGTACGAAAACATATACTTTGGACAGTAAAGATCAGAAAATTATCGGTGCTGCTTTTCTTCCCCTTTTTTGGGATATTTTTTGCTACATTTGATTTTGGAGAAGAAGGAACTTCCTTGTTCGAGTTGTCATTACTCTAAGTCTTCATTGCTAATGTGTAATGCAAAAGTTGAATTTGTTTTCAGCCCAATTTTCATCATCAGAATCATATATATAAGAAAAAGAAACTGAAAATAAAATAAAATTGAAGAAGACAACAATGACGACTGAAAATCCTACCTTTTCAGATATTTGAAATTGTTTTGATTTGAGAGAGAATATCGGTTGAAAATCAAATTGATTTGAAAACTGTAACTGCTAAGAATGTGGAGTGGATTTAGGGAGAGAAAAGAGGAGTGAAAAGAGTAGTGGATAAACGTGGATTTTGCTGATGGATTTTATGTATCCTGAAGTTACAAGAATTGGGAAAAATAAGGGATTTATGAAATATTTTAAAAAGGTAGAGAAAAATGGAGAATAAGGTAAATAAAGGTGTGTTGTGGGAGGAAATTAAAAACACAAGTCAAGAAGGAGATTTTTTTTCCCATTAATTTAGTACTCTACTAGTACTAGTAGAATAATTGAGCAAATGTAACAGGACCAGGATGGGGCAGGTTATGGCGCAGTCGTTGCATCGACTGTTCTTGGTGGGCAGAGCCTCAAGGTTAGTGTCATTATGTCAAAAATAATTTTTACCAGCAATTAATTAATAATAATAATTTAATTACCATTAGATATGTTCTTTTAGCAACAATTAATATTCGTTGTAAGTGTCTCCAAAGCCAATAATGATATTGGATCTAATGACAATTAACCAATATCACTAAGAATTTTAGCATTAATTGTTTATTATTGTGCATATTTATTCAAAATGAGATCACAAAATTATTGTTGTTGTATTTCATGAGTATTTTTCTTCTTCTTTCAGTTCATTTATTTGTTTAGTAGACCAAATGGAAGCATACATCTGTACCAATATGTGGAGGGCTAACAATAGGGATGGCACAATTGCCATCCTTCCATTCCCTTATAAGGCATATCAATCTTTGTCTCCTTGATTCTCTGTCTTATTTATTGTGGTTGCACAACTGCAGGATCCATTCACATTGGTAATTATATATTTCCATCTCTTAATTAATTCAATTAAATTCTGTTCTAATTGTTGATTAGCCTTTAGTCGCGGCATTCATGAATGAGAAATACAAGAACTCAATTGAAGAAGATGAAACAGTACGAAGAGATGAAGAAGAATAAAAAGATGATTTTTTTATTGAGAGTAGTATCTTGTCTTCTATGTAATTACAGTACAAGTACAGCATATATAATGCAGGATTAGTGAAGGGATTAATCAACTAACTTCCAAACTACTTTCTGGATAGGTGGTTAGTAACTAACTTTTCAGTTAGTTATTTTGGTTACCAACTTTTCACTACCAACTAACTTTTCAATACCAAGTTCTTTCATAAGTCCAAGAAACCACACTAGTTCTGAAGTTACATATGCCATGCTTCTGAATTCTGCATCTGCAGAACTTCTAGATATAGTAAACTGCTTCTTTGATTTCTTGTTACTGACTTCCTTGAATGGGGGCGGGCAATACGCCCAATCTGAGTCACAGTATACAATGACTATATTCTTCTGATTGCTCGATAATAAAATCATTTGTCCAGATGATCCTTTCACATTTTTCACTAGTCTTAAAGCATCTTCCATGTGAGATTTCTTAGGTTGTTGGAGAAATTGACTTAGAGTTTGTACTCTATATATTATTTCATATCTTGTCGTATTCAAATATAAAAGTTTGCCAATTAATCTTTGATACATTGCTTGATCAGTTGGTGGATCTTTGCCTGATGATGTCTTAGTGTGTTCACTAAACTACCTTGTGGTCAACTTGACATTGATGTTTAATGGTGTTGCAACAAGTTTAGCACCTCCAAGTCCAACTTCAGATATGACCTCTAAAGTTTATTTCCTTTGGTGCATCACAATTTCTTCCTTTCACTTTGCAAACTCAAAACCAAGGAAATATTTCAACTCACCTAGATCCTTCATTTTGAAGGTTTATTTCAAATTCCCTTTGGTTTCCTCAATCATTTCCAAACTGTCCCAGTAATTAGCATATCATCCACATAAGTAAGAACCATGGATATTCCTTTAGATGTTTTCTGAATAAACAAGGAGTGATTATAGTTACTTTACCTAAAACCAAACCTTAACATCGCTTCAGTCAACTTGGCATTCTAGAGCCTAGGAGCTTGTTTTAGTCCATATAAGGATTTAACTAGTCTGTAGATTGCGTGTTTCTCCCCCTGACTAATAAATCCTTGAGGTAGTTGCATATAAATCTCTTCAACCAAATCACCTTGTAGAAAATCATTGAAAACATCCATTTGATATATATGCCACTAATTTTGTGTTGCAGTTGATAGAAACAGTTCTCACTGTTTTCATTTTATCAATAGGTGAGAATGTTTCTTTGTAGTCAATACCTTTCTTCTGGTTGTACCCCTAGCAACATGCCTTGCCTTGCATTTAGCCTTTCTACCTCTCATGTTGATTTGTACTTGACTTTGTAGATCCATTTGCAACCTATGGGTTCTTTCCTAGGAGGCAAAGAAACAATATCCCAAGTGTGGTTGTTAGTTAATGTTTCTATCTTAGACTCCATTGCTTCTACCCATCTTAAATCCTTCATAACTTCTGAGTATGTTTTTGGCCCCGTGATAGTAGACATGGTTGTTATACATGCTTGATATTTCCATCATAGATTAGACACTTGTACAGACCATAAGGTGTGTCCTAATGGATATTCAAGGACACAAAGTCCTTCATCCATGATGGTAGTTGAGTTCCTCTTCTTGATTCTCTTTGTTGAGGTTGCACTACTTCTACAGGTTCTAGAGGATGACTAGAAACTTGCTCAGGTTCAGATTATAGCATGTCTATACATGGTTGTGTCTGCACTTGTATATGATGATGTTGATCAGGAATAGTAGGAGTCTCAGGGATGACATGTTGAGTACATACTTGTGGAGTGAGCCAACTATTTGATGTTTCAATTATTGAGGTGGTATCCACAAACATATGCTTACCAGGGGAATCCCTATTATGAAATGGGAATATCTTCTCATTGAACAACACATCCCTGTTTACAAAGAACACACAATCAGTTAAGTCATATAAAATATATCCTTTTTGAAGTTTTGGATATCCCATATACACTGAAACTCTAGTTTTAAATAAGAGTTTGTTTTAGCATTATAAGAACCTGCATGTATTCTTTACTTGCTTGGAAAAGAAATTAAGATAAGAAAAAAGAACTAAGCACATGAATTTGAAACGTTTGTGTCTATCTAAGAATTTGAGACCTGACAGTGATAATCTATTTGAAATCTAAGTTAACAGTTATATTGATGCTACATCTTAGTGCCACATGGACTTAGGGCGATATTTTCAAGATGGACCGAAAGGACTCGCGATGTACCTAAAAAAAGTTAGTTGTTTTACCTTAAGATTATTTAATTAAAGTTTCAAGAAAGCAACTACATTAATGTTACGACCCAGAACGGAAGTCCACAACCTTAGTTTCATATTCCTATTGATACTAGCTGAGTTTTTAGTTCCAAGCATAAAACAAATCACATCTTTTGAGTATTTACTTTCTGCAAGAATTTTAGAAATAAAGATCATTCATTCTAGTTACACCTACAAGTAATATTCCATCCCAATCTTGTTAAGTTCTATATTTAAATGAAGAACGTTTTATACTTCATTGCAAGGTGTAATTTGAGTGTCTCATCCGTCTAGTTGTGACTCAACCAACGATACAAATAGATATGAAATCGATAGTATTAATGGCAGCAAAATAGTGATAAAGGCATAGTAGAAGTAGGGGTGTACAAAATCAAACCAAACCACAAATCGAGTCAAATTGAAAAAAAACTAACTAATGGTTTGGTATTGAAAAAAAAACCCGACCATACTTGGATTGATTTGGTTTTAACTAAAAAAAGTCAACCCGAGACCAAACAAATTCGACATTATATATATATATATATAATTTTTTAAGTTTATTTTATACATAAAAGTATTACTTTGATGTAATTTCTAAATATTACTTATACTTTTTCATAAGTCCTATCTTTTAACTTTTTTTTCAAGTTTTTTGAGACTTAGAATTTTGAATGGTTCAATAAAGATTATTGTCCGAAAATATCAGTAACTCTAATAAAACTCCATTCAAAACTAAATCAATAGTAATTGTAACATAAAAAATTAACTCAACACTAAGAATGACAATAATGTTAAATATTTATTCTTTAGTTAAATGCATAACCTAATTGTAGTTTTCCTTTAATGTTGAATGATGTAACTAATACTTATTTGAGTGATCATTTTTATTATGACTTGTTAATTTGTAATATTTATTTTATCCGATTTTATTATTATATTTTATTGAATATTTAAGTGTCGTCACATCTCACATTATGTGTTATTTTATTAAGAAACACCTTAGATAGTTGTATTTTGGTTAGACTAAAGAAATATTTGGAACACAAGTTAATTATATGCTTTATGAATACTTTACCGGAAAAATCAAAAAATTCGAGCTTTATTAGTTTGGTTTAATTTAAAAATTTGACACAAATAATGATTTGATTTGATATTTGAAAAACTAGAACCAATCCGGGAAAAAATCCCAGGTTGAAAACCCTGAAAAAATATGAGTTTTATTAGACGTTTGATTTGATTTATAAATTTTAAAATTTGAAACAAATAATTTAATTTGATAGTTGAAAAACTCGAACTAACCCGATAATGTACACCCAAGGTAGAAGAATGGAGTTGAACGATCAAATGCTCAGTCAATACTAATCCAATATGGGCAAATTTATCTTCAGTGGAATTAATTTTCCTACTTCAATGAAAACGTCCCACATTTAATACTACTATAATATATGATGAAATGACACAACATAACATCCTATAGATTAAATTAGCTATAAATAGCCCACTTTTTATTTTTTAGCAAGAAAAAGACTTTGTTTTATTTATTTGGCATTGAATAGTTATTTTTCTTTTTTTTTTTAAAATGTATTTTTGTTCTCCTTATTTTTCTCAAACACACGTTCTAAAAAATTATTGTTTTATTATCCCTATTTTATCTCTTTTTTTATTTTGTCAACACTTTTAAAATAGAGTTCTTCTCTTTTTTGTCTCCTTTTTCTCTTTTTAGAATTCTTTTCATACGTAATTTTCTCCCTAATTTCAATTCTTCTCCTTAATTTAATCTGTTTATGTAAATCAGATATAACAATATGTTTTTTCATGGATACTTCTAAAAATCATCTTTATATATAATCTTGTTTTTGTCAAATTAATTGTT
>JAJOOS010019529.1:0-22713 GCA_029582725.1 Solanum chiquidenum
ACGACTATTGAGTTAAATATTTGCTATTGACAATATTCTTCCATATTCTCTGTGGGATCGACCCCGACTCATAGTTGGGTAAATATATTGCATACGATCATTTATATTTCTTTTCAAGAAGTATATTTGGACGTTATCACTAATTCGATGATCTTGACGAATCTTGAACGTTCTTCTCCTTTCTTCTCTTTTCTCCTATTCTTTTCTCTTCTCTCAAAACCCTAACTCTTTTGGTAAAAGTGTAAACTGATCTAATTCAGCTTAGACCCCTAATTAATTACCAAAAACGAATTAAAATAAAAGGGTAAGGAAAAGACCAAACTACCCTTCTAAAATCCAAATTGGACTTTCCTTATTCGAACAACCCAACTTCCAAAGGGCATAACTCACTCATACAAAATTGAAATCAAACAAACTTGGTGGCGTTGGAAAGATCATTCCAACCATATCTGGAACTACACCTAACTCATCATGATCTAGGAGTTATGATCGTTTGAAGTTGAGTAAAAACTCACTTTTTCTAACTTAAACAAATTTTCCAGATTTGTCATATTTCCAAAAATGACTATTTTAACTTCTAAGCTTCTTCCTAGCTATTTCAATTTGCAAGATGTTACATGGATTGACTTATTTTAAAAGTGTTTTTTGAGCTAAAATAGCTTTTTATGTATTATTTTTAGAGAGTTTGGGTAAGTGAAGAAAGTGCTTAAAATACTCAATTTTAAGCTAAAATACTAAAAATAAGTCAAAAGTTATAAAGTAAAAATTTTAATTTTTGACTTTTAACTTATAAATTTAAAAATAAAAAGTCAATCCAATTATTGAGGCTTCATCCTAGTTCTGGTCCAGCAGCTCGATGTATGGCTAGAAATGGAATAAATGAAATTAGACTACATAAATCATAGATAATAATCAGCACAAAATTTGAAAATTGCCTCCATCACCACCCAACATCGAAGGCATTCATGCCTTAAGTTACAAGGCAACTTCTTTTTTCAACATTGTTATACCACGCAAAATCCTTCCTTCTTACGGTTTTTATCTCTTTAAATGAAAGTTAAAATTTATGAAGAATGAAATTAAAGAGTTACCAATCTTCCAGATTAGAGCTCAAACGAAAACTGTCTTTTGATCATGGCTGACCATAAGAAGAGTTTAGTATATTCTGTAGTTAGTTTTCGAGGAAAGGCCCAAAATAGTCCCTTATATTTGGGTTAAGACTCAAAGTGGTCCTTGAGTTTTCACATAGAGCACTAATAGTCCCTCATGTTTGCAATATTGGTGCACTTTTGGTCCTTCCCTAAATTTTAGCCTATTTTAACATTAATTTTGTCCACAATTTTTATGTAAGGAATGTCCAATCGTCCCCTAAATAAATATTACTGCAGCTAAACTAAGAACATCTTAACACATGATGTTGGAAGAAAAGAAAAAAAGTGTACTATTGTACGTGAAATTATCGTGATGAACCTCTCGACTTTACCTGCAATACGATTTCTACTAAATGAAACAAGATATTTTTCTTATCACATTCTCTCGTATGGTGTTATTTTTTCTACTAAATATATAAAATGATGATTGAACATCCCATACATAAGTTATAGATAAAATCAATGTTAAAAAATATGCAAAATTTTAGAGGAGGACCAAAAGTGCACCAATATTGCAAATATGAGGGACTATTAGTTCTCCATGTGAAAACTCAAGGATGACTTTGAACCTTAACCCAAATATAAGAGACTATTTTGAGCCTTTCTAATGTCTAACAGAATTTACATTGGAAATGATTTGTCCTTGACAAATTTCACATGTGGTTATTTCATTCCTAATAGTAGGGGACATTGTTGGGTTTTAAAAGGTGTGAATGAAAAATGAAGAGTTGCGATCTTTATGAAGAGTTGTGACTTTTATGAAAATTTTTGACTTTTATGAAGAGTTGCGACTTTTGTGAAAAGTTGCGACTTTTATGAAAGGTTGTGATCTTTTCGAAAGATTGTGACTTTTTCAAAGGTTTGTGACCTTTCCGGTAAGGCACAATAAGAACCTTTTCACACTATCCTTTATTTTCTATTAATTGAGGGATTTCCTCTCATTTTAGTGGAACCAATTTCTGGACTTCTTCTACTACTACTAAATCTAGTATTCTATTCTAAGTGTAATTTACTGCTGTTGAGTGGTTCGCTGAGACCGTGGTTTTAGGTGCCGATACACCGGTGAGTAAGATCGTTCTATCCTGGGAGGATATATTCCATTAACCTTGGGTACTTGAGGGGAATAATTTCCTTAAGGGGACACTATGCATTCAATGGACTCGGTTTTCTTCTTTAAGAAAAATATTTCGTATATTGTTTCTAATCTATTTCTAATTCTATTTTCTCTACTAGTTTTAATTTTCTAGTTGTGAAAATATTCTTTAAACTTTGTTGTTTCTTACCAAGTTCTTCAAAGTTTTGTTCTAAGTATCTTAGGAATGCAAGATAAACAACAATATTAAGGAAATTATTACACTGTTGGCATTTTTTTTATTCTACTGATTGAGGGAAACAGATCATGGAAGTAGAAGATTAATGCATTACTGCTTCAGAATTTGGTGTTTTGTTTAGCAAGGTCGAAGTGAGAATGTACTAGAAAAATTGGTGATATTCCGGTTAAAGATTACACCAGGTAGCCTTCTTATTATTTATCTAAGGAGGAAAATAGTTACTAAAAGTTAACAGTTTTGATATTTATCATGTGTATCTTTGGAAAAAGATCTGCAAACCATATGTTTTGGAATGAATTTTCCTTGGCAAATAGTGTTGCCTTTAAAATTCTTTAGTTTGCAGAATGAGAGATGCACATTTTTATTTGATAAAATAGTATGTCAAAATGTTATAGTTGGAAGCCTATTTGAAAAGAAAAACATTTATATTTAATACTCTAAGAATATATTTTATTTTGTTTGGAGGAAAAAAACCTTTTGTAGTTTTGTACTCCGTGTCAAATTTTATTGTGTTGTGTCTGATTTTTGTAGAGAGAAAAAAAAACTTTTGTAGTTTTCTACTCTGGAAAAATTAGACTATGCAATTAATTTGAAGAATATGAAAATTTCGTCAAATAAGTCAGTGTTGTACCTTTTGTTTTCTATAAAATTCACAGTTAAATAAAACAAATTGTACAAATGTTTTTGTTTTTATTGTTAGTATTCTAAATACTAAGTGGTATGTATATTTGTGATAGAGGAAGAAAAAAAAGAATGACTTAAAGTGTGTGATTTGTGCCTGCAATAGGTGCCTCTAGGAATGAACTTTGACACTATGTAAAGATTGTCAAAGAGAATTGAAACACTATAATTCTTTCGTAGAATAATATTTCGAAAAGAGGTTTCATGCTGACAATGAAATTTTGATAGTCTGAAAAAATATGTGGAAAAATTATTTTCAACTATTTGAAAAAATATTTTTGAGATCATATTCAAAATGTGGGGGGTTCTTTGCTTATGACAAAGATAAAATTAGACTTAGTGTCTAATTTTAATTTGGAGCACCAAATATGATACTTTTGTATTATGTTAGACCCATAAAATTCTTGGAGTATATTTGATGTAGTGGTCGTTGAGTTTCTCTTTTACTAGTATATGGTATGACTAGTATGAAACTACCAAATTATATGTATACTTGTTCAAAATGATTGAGTTCTTTTATGAAAAAGTGTCACTTAAAATGTTGTGATTTTTCATGAAAAAATATATCTATTAAATATAACTATTTGTATAGACATGAATATTGGTGAATAGTCATTTGTCATGTCTTGTAAAATAAGCATTTGGACTATTTTGCCTTTATTGGACCCAACGAAACTTTGTTCATGAGTAGTTCTATAACAATCAAATTGAAAGTTATGGAAAAGTCCTTCTGAAAAGGACATTTGACAAGGTGATGACTCTAAACAATGTTTGTATCACACAAAATTGTAAGAAATAGGAAAAAAATATTTGTGAGAAAAAGCTACCTCGCGGAGAGCTTTTCAAACTCAATATTTTTATTTGTTCCTACTTGCTTGAGTCAAACTGTTTGTGACATGAACGCTTGGGGCATGTCAATTACAAAACCTTGTAAGGAAAACTGATCAACTTAGAAGTTTTGTCTAAATTTTGAGTGCAATAAATAGAAATGTCAAGTGTGTGTGGAATCTTAGTATGCTGAGCATTTTTATAAATCTGTTGAGAAGAATTCTAATCCCTTAGAATTGATTTACACTGACATTTGTGATATGAAGTCAACACCATCTCATGGTGGAAAAAAGTATCTCGTAACTTTCATTGACAATTGCATTAGAAATGACTATTTCTATTTGTTGAATGGTAAGGATGAAGCAATAGAAACGTCTAGACAATATAATATTGAAGTTGAAAATCAGTTGGGAAAAAGATAAAAAGTAATAGGGATGGAGAGTATAAATCTTATTTTGCATAAATATGTTTGAAACGTGGAATTATCCATCAAACTGCTGCCCTATTCACCTAAATCTTATGAAAAAAAAAATCGAACTTTGAAGGAAACTTGTGTGGAGAAACTATCCTTACAGCAAAAGGGAACAACAAAAAGTTGTCTTTTCAGAAAGAAAGCAATAAAGAGTTTTGTTTGTTCGGGACACAATCTATTCCATAGAAGAAATGGAAAGGAAGGAAATCCAACTTGAAATATTTCAAAGTGTGGGGGTGTCTAGCCGAAGTCCAAGTTCCTATTCCTAAAATGATTAATTAATGCCTAAGAATGTGTGTCACGACCCGAGCCTACACCCTGGACGTTACCGGCACTCGATAACCATTCTTGGTCCCCAAGCGAAACCTCATCCTGGCCAACTATAAGCGGAAGACTAACTCAAGCACACAAAGCTTAAAAACTGAATAAATATTCATGAAACTTAAATAGAAAGCTTTAACTCAAAAGAAAACTATGAATAAAATAAATTATTCAACTCGCCATAAAATAGGCAACTTAAGTCTTTAAAACATTTAAAAATAAATGATACAAACTTCTAACTATACTAACTATCTATGAAGCCTCTAACTGATAAAAGATGGAAGTCGGGACAAGACCCATGACATCCTGACTAAAATGAAAAGTAAATTAAATCCTTCGAAAACAAAGAGGCTCACCATAGCTAACTCGAACTCCCAAATTTATCAATGAATCTCTTGTTGATGATTCTGAATACATGTATCTGTTTCATGAGACAATGCAGACCAAATGACTCAGTATATGGAATGTACGAGCATGTAAGAGAAATTCTAAAGCATAAACATAAGCTTGAACTTTGATAAAAAGAAACATACTTACCTCTTGTCAACTCACTCAACTAACTGAACTCAAAGAAACATAGTTCAACTCAGTGATAAGAAATTCAACTCAGAGGTATACTCAAGGATACTCAAAACTACTCAACTTAGTCAACTCAGAAACATCCAAGGATAAGATACTCAACTCAAGATACTCAAGGATAATGCAATAGTAAAAAAGGCAATATTTATGAAAAGCTATAAAACTGTAGATAACAACTCAATGTATTGAAAAAATACAATAATACTCAATATGTATATAAAAATATAATGTAACTCTGTGGGAGATTCTCTTACCGACAATCACCACTTTGAGCCTAAGTGATGATACAACGTTTTGCCTCACGCTGCCAAGGACCCTCCTATACCTTGTCGGGGGGTATCGAACCTAAATCACTAAGTGAATCCACTAGTCTATGCTAACAAGCACTAAGGATTCATCTAAAAAGTATGATCCTTTCTACCCATGATGGCTATATGGTTTATGTGAGCTCGGAGATGTTAAAACTCTCCCCCATATCGGTGTTCAATACTACTCCCAAAATATACTTATCTCATATGTTTGTAAAAAGAAAACTCTTTCTTTGGTTTTAGATAATTACTCAAAACTTAGCTTAAAAGCTCTGTTGAAAATCATAGTTTCCTCTTTACTGAAAAACTAGCTCAAAGGCTCTTTTGAAAATCTCAGTTTCCTATCTTGTTTAAATGTGAAAATATTTACTCTTTGGGAATACATAGTCCCGATATACTCTTTTGAAGAAATGAACTTAACTCTTTACTCTTTACTCTTTACTCTTTTACTCAACTCGAAACTCAAGTCTTAAAACAAAGTCAAAATATTTGTAAAAGACTTCTTAAAATAAGGTTCATCCCGAATTATGGACGTGAACAACTCAATGCAAGGTTTTCAATAACCATAGATAGAACTCAATACTCTGAACTCAAGAACTTCAATAATACTACTCACTTCAATAATGGTGAACTCAAAGGGTTCATGCAGAATTATGAGCATGAACAACTGAACTCAAGGACTCAAAGGTATTTCTCGTCTCAAGACTGCTCGACTTATAGGGTTCATATGGAATTATGGGCATGAACTAATCAACTCAAGGACTTCATGGGTAACATGTAATAGTCTCATGATTAGGAATATAATCTCAAATGGGTTAGAAACTCAATACTAAAGACTTTAGACATGAATATATTACTCCTTTCATAGATACTCAACTTATGGAGTTCATGCGGAATTTATGGGCATGAAAGACTCGACTCGAAGGTCTACATAACAACAAGGAACTCGTGAAAGCGACTCTTCTCATTCTCTTACTTACTTTCTCAAAACTTAGTTCAAATTGATAGTTGATCTCAAAGGATTCACAATTGAACTCAAATACTTTCTTGAATTCTACTCTTAACTCACTCTTGAATTCATGAATTCAAGAGTTATGATTCATGATACGAAGGATATCAATAACAATATAGCAAATTAGATAATTAGGAACAGAACTTTTAAAAGAATCATGAACTCAAGAACTCAAAATTGACTTATCTTAAGAATACTCAAATCTATGAAAGTATCCTAGATTACTCTTTTACTGATCTGAAAGTAGATGTAGGGCGTGAGGACGAACTAGTCGAACACTATGATAGCCTTACATACCTAGAAGAACAAGGTTCTTGAAGCATCTTGAAGAATCTTGAAAAAGAACTTGATTAGAAGCCTTGAAACCCTAGCTTAAAGGTAAACGGTCAAGAAAACTTTTTTTGAGATTCTTGAATTATTTTCTTGAAATCTCTATGGCCAAGAATTATGATTTTCATTAGTGATTCATAGTTGTATGGAGGAATTTGAGTTTAAAATAATGGAATTTTTGGAGAAAAACTTACCTTGAAGAAAAATCTTGAAAAAGAGTGGAAGAATCTTGAAAAAGATTGAAAGAATTTTGAATTGAGTCTTCTACTTTGATCTTTCCTTAGGGTTTTGTCTTAGGGTTTGAGATAGAAGAGAATGATGGATTAAAAGATGAAAATATGATTGTTTTGAACCTTTTAATAATCAAGAAATTCGTTTAGGATTTCCTTGGAGGTAAGAAAACAAAAACAACCCTTTTTAATGTTTTTGCGTTGGCTTAATTCGTAACAGCACTGTATAAGTTACTAAAATAGTCATAACTTTTTACTCAGAAATTGGATTGACGCGAAATTGGTGGCGTTGGAAAGTAGATTCAAATATCTTTAATTTAATAGGTTATGACTCACGTAACTCTTTATATTCGAAGAGATATGGTTGTTTGAAGTTGGTCCAAGTAGTATCTTAAATCAAAATCTCAATCAATAAGGAAACTTCAAGAACACATATCAAGAACTCATCAAGAACTTAAATCCCTAAATTTCACGAACGAAATTTCACTGAATAAATCATGATTGGCGTGTGGGTGAATGAACCCAACACTATGAAAGCTTACATACCTCTTAGGGATTAAGCCCATGGCAAAAATCCGCAACAAGACGCAAGAATCTCGACGAACGCTTGATCCTCTCCTTTTTTCTCCTCTTTTCTCTTCTTGAAATCTCAACTAAAACCCTAGGCTTATATTAGGATTATAAAACTGAACCTAATAGGATTATACCCTTAAAACCTTACTAAAAATGAATTAAATCTGATTTGGTAAGGAAAAACCAAAATATCCCTCACTATTTTCGGCTAACTTTCCTTAACTGGACAACCTAACTTCAAAAGGTCATATCTCACTCATCCGAACTCGAAACTTAGCAAACTTGGTGGAGTTGGAAAGATAATTCAAAGATATTTCCTAAGGTATCTTGTATCACACCTAAATCATCTTGTGCTAGGAGTTATGGGCATTTGTAGTTGACCTAAAACTCATAACTTAAGCATAACTTGCCAAAATTTCAGATTTTGCTATTTCCAAGTTAATTCTTGTTGGAACTCAAGGTGCTACATCTAGTGACCTTACCTTAATACTTAAAAAAATTTAAATTCCTTGGTAAAATCATACTCACAACGAAGGATGGTCCGAGTCTTAGCTCAATTTTTTTTCGGAGTGTTACATTATCTCCCCCTTGGGATAATTCGTCCTCAAATGTCGATTGGACTGGGTATGGAATGGGTTACTCTTACTAAGATCTGCGTCTAATGGTATGCTCTTACTATATTCAAGCTTAAAACAAATCCTTTGGTTCGGTTTCTATACCTCTCTATAGGGGATCTCATCCCAAGACTATTACTACTTTCCACCACATTATAGCTTAGTACTCTAACAACTCCACTACTAATAGGACCTTTGAAAAGATATATCCCATACCTTCTGGAACTCATTACTATCTTACTCTCAAAACTTGACTTGATTTCTCATCTTTTCATCTTCCCCTTAGTTCTAAAGCTAACACTTGAAATCTATGGACCTATTCCATCATCTCTAATTGGTGAACATCATCTTTTACTCTAACACTCGGGAGAAACTTATCTCATGACTACCAAATTCTCCATAAGCAGGTACTAAGACCTCTTTGTAAGGTGTTTCTCTTAACCTCTTTTGATTATATATCCTCTCGGTACACCTCTTAATGCTCTCGTTACTCTTGTGACTTAGCCATACTTCACTGCCCTTTTCTAAAATTTAGAGTCTCTTACTTGTACCACTCATATTTATTGCATCTAACATCTCAATTACTCACCTACTCTATGTCAAATCTAGCAGATCAAATCTCAAGACTAACATCTTCACCCTCATGTTGCCATTCTTTTGATCATGACACTCATCTCAAATTCAAGCTTAATATTTATTACTAAACCCGAATATCAATACAATTTCTCGCCTACTATGCTATACCTCATTACTTGATCAATTCTATAACCTTCTGAACATCATGACTTTCTCCAAAAAATCATAATCCTAGATTAGATCTATCACTTTATGAATACTTTTGCTCTTCTATTCAACACTTACACTTGGTCATTACCTCCATAATGAAACTTCATCACAAACTCTTTTCTAGCTACAACACACTCTACCTCTTATGATGGGATCTTCCTAACTCATCACTTCTTAGTCTACCCATAGGGAAAACTCCTAATTAATAACTTACCGAGTGAATGACTATAGTAATATAAGTCTTAAAAATACTATCTCCCTTTCTAGGATTACTAAACCTCTGCATACTTTCCTCTAACTCTGGGCTCATTCGCTACTACTACTCATGATCGTGTAACTCATGCTGCCTTTTTGGGGTGGAAATACTACCCAAGCTCTAAACATACCTCCTCCTAAGGATCTAAGCTGAAACAAGGCTTAAAGAGTAGAGTACAACTCACTTTTAGCTCAAACACACGATTCATATGAATATGGGTGCATTCCTCTGAAACTGAACACTTAACTTACTATTTGGACTTCTCGCAAGCCCTTCTGGAGTCTCATGACTTTCTCAAGACTCTTGCTAAGAACAACTCATTGATAAAGGACTGACTTTTCTTTTTTACTACCTCTAGTATGATGGGTAGTTGAATGAATATGAGAAACACACGAGTTAGAATAAGTCTCTAACACATATCTCTATTGCACGAATAAGAGTATGAAAGATGGGAACTTTTCTTAAATGTATGTAGTCACTTATTTATAGAATTGGGGTTGTCACAACCACAAATAAGATCCTACTTGACACGGCTTCATAGACACCCTAGGACTCTTGAACTCTGTGCTCTGATACCAAGTTTGTCACAACCCGAGCCTACACCTTGGACGTTGCCGGCACTCCAGAACTATTGTTGGTCCCCAAACGAACCCTCATCCTGGCCGAAGACAAGCGGAAGACTAACTCAAGCATGCAAAGCTTAAAAACTGAATAAATACTCTTGAAACTTAAATAGAAAGATTTAACTCAAAAGAAAACTATGAATAAAATAAATTATTCAACTCGCTAGACAACTTAAGTCTAAAAAACATTTAAAAATAAATGATACGTGCTTCTAACTATACTGACTATCTATGAAGCCTCTAACTGATAAAAGATGGAAGTCGGGACAAGACCCGTGACATCCTGACTAAACTGAAAAAGTACATTAAATCCTCCGGAAACAAGAAGGCTCACCATAGCTAACTTGAACTCCCATATTTATCAATGAAGCTCTTGTTGATGATCCTGAATACCTGTAATTTCATCATGAGATGATGCAGGCCAAATGACTCAGTACATGGAATGTACGAGCATGTAAGAGGATTCTAAAACATAAACATAAGCTTGAAATTTGGTAAAAAGGAAACATACTTACATCTTGTATACTCACTCAACTAACTGAACTCAAAGAAACATAGTTCAACTCAATGATAAGATATTCAACTCAGAGGTATACTCAAGGTTACTCAAAACTACTCAACTCAGAAATACTCAAGGATAAGATACTCAACTCAAGATACTTAAGGATAATGCAGTAGTAAAAGATGCAATATATATGAAAAGCTGTAAAACTATAAATAGCAACTCAATGTATTGAAAAAATACAATAATACTCAGTATGTATATAAAAATATAATATAACTCTATGGGAGATTCTCTAACCGACAATCACCACTCTGAGCCTAAGTGATAATACAACGTTTTACCTCACACTGCCAAGAACCATCCTATACCTTATCGGGGGTATAAAACCTAACTCACTAAGTGGATCCACTATTATATGCTAACAAGCACTAACGATTCATCTAAAAAATATGATACTTTCTACCCATGATGGCTACATGGTTTATGGGGGCTCGAATTTGTTTGTACGCTCCCTCCTATAGGTGCTCAATACTACTCCCAAAATATACTTAGCTCATATATTTGTATAAAAAAACTCTTTCTTTGGTTTGAGATAATTACTCAAAACTTAGCTTAAAAGCTCTCTTGGAAATCATAGTTTCCTCTTTACTGAAAAACTAGCTCAAAGGCTCTTTTGGAAATCTCAGTTTTCTTTCTTGTTTAAATGTGAAAACATTTACTCGTTGGGAATACATAGTCCCTATATACTCTTTTGAAGAAATAAACTCAACTCTTTACTCTTTACTCTTTTACTCAACTCGAAACTCAAGTCTTCAATCAAAGTCAAAACATTTGTAAAAGGCTTCTTAGCATAAGATTCATGCGTATTATGGACGTGAACAACTCAATACAAGGTTTTCAATAACCATAGATAAAACTCAATACTCTGAACTCAAGAACTTCAATAATACTACTCACTTCAATAATGGTGAACTCAGAGGGTTCATGCGGAATTATGAGCATGAACTCAAGGACTCAAAGGTACTTCTCGTCTCAAGATTGCTCAACTTATAGGGTTCATGCAGAATTATGGGCATGATCTACTCAACTCAAGGACTTCATGGGTAACATGTAATAGTCTCATGATTAGGAATTTAATATGAAATGGGTTAGAAACTCAATACTCAAGACTTAGGACATGAAGATATTACTCCTTTCATAGATACTCAACTTATGGAGTTCATGTGGAATTTATGGGCATGAAAGACTCGTCTCGAAGGTCTACATAACAACAAGGAACTCGTGAAAGTGACTTTTCTAATTCTCTTACTTACTTTCTCAAAACTTAGTTCAAATTGATAGTTGATCTCAAAGGATTCACAATTGAACTCAAATACTTTCTTGAACTCTACTCTTAACTCTCTCTTGAATTTGAATTATGGATTCAAGAGTTATGATTCATGATATGAAGGATCTCAATAACAATATAGCAAATTCGATAATTAGGAACATAACTTTTAAAAGAAACATGAACTCAAGAACTCAAAATTGACTTATCTTAAGAATACTCAAATCTATGAAAGTATCCTGGATTACTCTTTTACTGATCTGAAAGTAGATGTAGGGCGTGAGGACGAACTAGCCCAACACTATGATAGCCTTACATACCTAGAAGAACAAGGTTCTAGAAGCATCTAGAAGAATCTTGAAGAATCTTGGAGAATCTTGAAAAAGAACTTGATTAGAAGCCTTGAAACCCTAGCTTGAAGGTAAACGATCAAGAAAACTTTTCTTCAGATTCTTGAATTATATTCTTGAAATCTCTATGGCCAAGAATTATGATTCTCATTAGTGATTCATAATTGTAAGGAGGAATTTGAGTTGAAAAGAATGGAATTTTTGGAGAAAAACTTACCTTGAAGAAGAATCTTGAAAAAGATTGGAAGAATCTGGAAAAAGATCGAAAGAATCTTGAATGGAGTCTTCTACTTTGATCTTTCCTTAGGGTTTTGTCTTAGGGTTTGAGATAGAAGAGAATGATGGATTAAAAGATGAAAATATGATTGTTTTGAACCTTTTAATAATCAAGAAATTCGTTTAGGATTTCCTTGGAGGTAAGAAAACAAAAACAACCCTTTTTAATGTTTTCGCATCGGCTAAATTCGTTACAACACTGTATAAGTTACTAAAATAGTCATAACTTTTTACTCAGAAATTGGATTGACGCGAAATTGGTGGCGTTAGGAAGTAGATTCAAATACCTTTAGTTAAATAGGTTATGGTAGCAGGGCAAATTTAATTTTCTTCTTTTTTTCCCCAAATCATTCACTATAACAAGCAGTAACCCAATTTCTTCCCGTAGAGTCTTCAACTTTTCCTCCAGTTGATCAGCTCTTATGGCATCATAAATATTAGCCATGTCAGGTGGATCAAATTAATCAACATATTGTGTTGATGTAGAACAAACATTGGTTATTTTGTGAATTTTTGAATTGATATTATAAAATCGGTGTCCATAAAAGTATTCTATGATTTCATTTAATATTTCATATGAGGTGTATGAAGAGATAACATTGCCTCAACAAATGTTGTTGGGAATTATGTTTGATGTTTTAGTGTTGAAAGAAATGTTTTGTGTTTTCTCTACTATATTCGGAGGTGGGTGGAGTTTTAAGTTATGGATAATGAAAGACTATAGTGCCAAAACATCTTGGACCGAATTAATTGCTATACAAGATTCTAGACATTTTTTAGCCATACAAAAAAATGGTGAAGTTTTGCTCCGCTGCATAGACGGTGAAAGTTGGGTCGTATTCATGACATCATAGGGACCAGTTGGATTATGGTCTCAACGTTGTATGACTAAGGGTAATTTATTTGAACGGAAAGTTTGATCTCTCCAAAATTACTTATATAGTATTTGTTTATGTATCAGATGTGTGTTTCTTTTCTATGAAACACGTTTTCAAAATCATGTTATTTCATGTTTTTTGAGTTGAGTAAATCCTAATGCAGATATTTCATGGACTACTATTTCACATTTTTTCATGAAAAGAGATTATGTTGTCTTCATATTAGATATTTTACCATATAGATCCATATAATTAAAATTTCTTCGCAACTCATAAAATACAATAATTGTGTTGTATTATTTAATAAAATAAATTGAATATTTGGATTTAATATTATTTTTTTATTGTAAAAGAAAGAAAATTCAGAAAAAAATAATAATATATTTTTCACTTAAATATTATAATCATTTAATACTTTTTAATTGATTTAATATTTTTTTTTTAAAAATACAAAAAGAAAGTTCAGAAAAAAGATGAAAAGAAAGTTCAGAAAAAAGATGAAAAGAAAGAAATGTATTGTAATCATTTAAAATTTATTTAAATATAAATTTATTAAACTGTTTCGGATTATATTAAATTCATTAATATATTAGTCCAAATAAATATTGTGGATTAATATAATTAAATTAATTATTTAAATTCAATAAATATGAATTTAATTAAAGCCCGCTCCATTAAGCCCATATGTCATGTCACTTAAATTTGATTGTCCGAAGGGAATCCTATTCTAATCAAAACTCTCCTATTTTAAAACTATAAATAGGGGTCCTCATAATTCAGAAAAGAGAACCAAGAATCCGAACAAAAAGCTAGAGAAAGCATGTGGATCAAAAGCCGCAATTTCTCTACAAGTTCAAGAATTCGAGAATTGAAGAATTGAATAATTGAAGAATTGAAGAATTCAAGTGTTCAAAGTTCAAGAATTGAAGAAGTCAAGATCAAGTTCAAGAACGATCAAGATCAACACCACCGAATTCAAGATCAAGCTCGAAGCCCTTGAATTCAACTAGAAAGTCAAGATCAAGATAAAGTTCAAGTCAAGATCAAGTTCAAGATCGAGATCAAGTCCAAGTCCAAGTCTAAGCCCAAGTTCAAGTCCAAAATCAAGATCAAGATCAAGATAAATCTCAAGTTCAAGAACAAGCTCGAGAGCCCTTAAATTTATATTTGAAAAGGCGAATTCATAGGAATCATAGTGATTGTAACACTCGCACTTGAAATAATAAAACGATTGTTGCATAATTTTCTGTCCTTGATTATTGTTTTCTCAACGTAAATTTTATTATCTACAAATTCTGGCACTCCCAGTGGGACAATCTCTACCTCTCATATCAACTTTTCAAGCATCAAATAATATCGAGATGACTTCCATGAAGAACAACTCTCAATCAACTACCTCTAAGGCCACTAGATCCAAGTTCTCTACTGAAGTTGAAGACATTCTAGGTGTTACCTTTGGAAGTTTTAGAGCTGTTACGAGGAGCAAATATGCTATTCTAGGACAACAAACACCTCAAGTGTCGTCCGCGTCAACTCCAGTTTTTGGGTCTACGACTCCAAAAAGATCAACTTCCTCCACAAATGTTTTAGAAGGGGAAAGCAATGTTACTGAAAAGGTCAAGGAGACCTTAGCTCTACTTGAGCAATCTAGTTCCAAGAACTCTACTACAAGGAAGAACTATGATTCAACTAATGAATCATCTCCACGTGCATCACATAACGTGAGTCCACTGAAGATCAACTTATGCGACAATCCATGCTACTCTTCTACATCTCCAATGATCATGCAAACAATGGTGACATCTACTTCTTCCCCTGAAGAACAACGCGCAAATCTGACGAAGTTGGTTGAAGGATTGACAAATCATGTACAACACCAAGAGTCTAGAATCGATAAGTTGATGGATCAAATGGAAGGACTTTTAGATGGAGAAGCGAGCCATGCACCTGGAAAGGGGTGTTGAAGTTCAAGTGATCGAAAATCCTGTGAAGAAAGCACTGTTTGTTAATGAGATGTCAGTTTCTTCTAAGGAATGATCCCATTCGATCGCTTGAAGGAGTTTGTTGAAGGCACAATCAAAGACAAGTTTGAAGTCTCTACCAAGTCCTCTCATATGTATGCCAAGCCATACACTGCGAGAATTGACAACTTCAAAATGCCTATTGGTTAGCAACTTCCTAAGTTTCAACAATTTGAGGGCAAAGGAAATCTGAAGCAACATGTTGCACACTTTGTGGAGACATGTAATAATGCTGGAACCTATGGAAACCACCTTGTCAAGCAGTTTTTCCGCTCTCTAAAGGGAAATGCCTTTGATTGGTATACAGATCTCGAGCCCAATTCTATTGATAGTTGGGAACAACTAGAGCACGAGTTTCTCAATCGCTTCTACAACACAAGGCGTACGGTGAGCATGGTAGAACTCACGAATACACACCAAAGAAATGATGAACCGGTCATATATTTCATAAATAAGTGGAGGAACGCGAGCATGAATTACAAGGATAGGCTTAGTGAAGCTTCTGCGATAGAAATGTGTATTCAAGTGATGCACTAGGAGCTTCTTTACATCTTACAAGGAATAAAACCAATGTCCTTCAAAGATCTAGCTACTCGCACTCATGATATAGAGTTGAGCATGTCCTCTGCTGGGAAAGATATGAATTTTATCCATGATCTTCGCAAAGGAAGAAACCAGGAACTCAAGAGATGGGGAAAATTTTTGCCCAGGACCGACAACAAAGAATCCATGAGTGTTAATGTGTCGCCTGCAAAGTTTACTACGAAGGAGGGCACGAAGCAAAATGTGAGAACGAATGTTCAAGCGCGTTCGAACCAAAAGTCAATACTAAGGGAGATGCAAGAAAAGGAATACCCCTTCTTGGATTCTAATGTTTCTGATATTTTTGATGAGCTTCTTGAGTTAAAGCTCATTGAATTTCCAGAGATGAAGCGACCTGATGAAGCTGGGCAAACTGATGACCCAAATTATTGCAAGTATCATAGACTTGTGAGTCACCCTTTTGAAAAATGTTTTGTCTTCAAGGATAGAGTGATGCGATTGATTAGATAAAAGAAGATTGTCCTTGATGATGATAAAACTAGTTCTAACCAAATCTCCATCACATTCGGTACACTCAATCCGGTCCAAATATGTATCTCTGAAAAGAATGAAGAAGATTCATTGGAGCAAGAAAAATCTCAAACTGATATAGATGCTGATGAAGGTTGGATTCTTGTGACTAAGCGAAGACGCAACAAGTCAAGCTTACGAAAAGAATCATTAGAGAAACCAATTAGAAGGAGGATGGTGAAGAAACTGGTAAAGCAAAAATCAATCAAGCGCCCAAAGAAGGCGAAGGTAGAAGTGCATCACTACCAAAAAACCCGACACCCCGTGACTCTATAGGAATTCTTACCAAGTTGATTTTATGCAAAGTCTACTCAGGACAATGACAAGGCATCATGTTTCAATACTAATAAAAAAGAAACAATGAAGTTGTCTCCTACTTACAAATATGCAAGTGAATCCTCACCAAAAGTATCTCCTTGTGGCAAAGAAAGGGGAACAGGGGAAATTTCATCAATGATGTCTCTTTTATCTTCTGAAAAGCCTATTGAATCTTCATCCCAAGAAGCACATGTATGTGATACAAAAATCACATTCATAGATGATGATCTTCTATTTGGTGAAACACTACACAATCATCCTCTGTATATGGTGGGTCACGTGCTAGAGAAGAAGATAAATAGAATCTTAATAGATGAAGAAGCTGGAGTCAACATTCTACCTATCCATACATTGAAGGAACTCGGCATCGCGACTGAAGAACTTAGTGAAATTCATTTGTTGATACAAGGATTCAATTAAGGGGGGCAGAGGTCCATAGGCTCTATTAAATTAGAAATCCACATGGAAGATTTGCGATCAAGTGCATGGATGCACATAATCGATGCAAAGACCTCATACAATATATTGCTTGGCAGGCATTAGGTACATGAGAATAGGATCGTCTCATCTTCTTACTATCAATGTTTGAAGTATCTTGAAGGCGGGATTGAAAGGAAGATAGTTGCGGATGATAATCCTTTCACCGAAGTTGAGACGCACTTTGCCGATGCAAAATTTTATTGGAAGGGTTATGTTGTTAAAGAGGCAAAATCTAATGATGTCAAATCAACCAAGTCTGACACGATCACAAGCAAAAGATTCGATGTGGCTGTCGGAAAGACGAAAGTTGACACTAAAGAACTTTGTCCCAGCTCCCAATCTTAATGAATGAAAGACCATGTCTCTAAAGAAGAAACTGACTTCTGGACTTCGCTATGTTCCAAAAGTAAAGAAAGAAGAAGTCAAATCATCTCACCTTTAAGAAGATGCATTAAGATGACTAACACTTCCTATTAGATGGATTGATGCAATAAACTTGTCTTCAAAACTGCCAGGAAAGACAATCACTCAAAGTCAAGTGCGAGATGTGACACTCCCTACAAGACGTTTACGAGAAGGTTTTGATCCTAATGCTTACAAGTTATTTGTGAAGGCTGGATACAACCCTAATAAGCCATCAATGTTAGGGAAACTCCCATCAAAAGATAAAATCAGGCAGACACGGGAAGGCCTAGGCTATAACCAACCACCGCCAGTTCGTATCTCCATAAGAAGGGCAAGTAATAATCATATAACTTTTGAAGATGATGTCACTGCTCCCAATAAAAAGCCTTTCATCTTTGATCGACTCAGAGAATCGACTGCAAGAACTTCTGTGTTCGAGAGATTAGGTCCATTGAGGAAGAAGAATAACAAGTATCAAAGAAGTTATTTAAAAGTAACAACGCTGACTTCATCTTTGATCCAAAAGGATTTCAAAAGTTTGATTCCTTCTATAATGAGGCGACGAGTGGAACTTGTGATTTCGTGTAAAGAGGAACTCAAGGCAAAGGCTCACACTGTGGTTTACACCAAGGAGCGCAAGGAAGATGAAGAAAGTGTAGGTTCCTCATATCATGTTACAATCCAGAATGAGCACGATTCTTTGCCTCGAATGAAGATTAATGAAGAGTTAGAAGATATTATCCATTGTTGTCATATATTTGTCAATGACAATGAACCTTTAGAAGAAGAAGATGCTGGAGATGCTCCACCAGAACTTGAAGAAGGAGTGAAGACCACAATAGATCCTTTAAAAGAAGTTAACCTTGGCACTGTTGAAGACCCAAGACCAACTTACTTGAGTTCATTTCTAGAAGTTGATAAAGAAAAATCTTATATGAATATACTCAAGGAATATAAGGATGTCTTCGCTTGGAGTTATAAAGAAATGCCTGGCTTAAATCCTAAAGTAGCAGTTCATCAGTTGGCACTAAAAAATGGTGCTCGTCCCGTTAAGCAAGCCCAAAGACGTTTTAGGCCAGACTTGGTTCTATTGATAGATAATGAGGTCAACAAAATCATTGAGGCAGGATTCATTCACGAAGTTAAATATCCTACATAGATTTCAAGTATTGTTCCTGTAAGGAAGAAGAATGGTCAGATTCGAGTTTTTGTCGACTTCAGGGATCTCAATAATGCAAATCCTAAAGATGAGTTCCCTTTTCCCATTCTTGAGCTGATGATTGATGCCACCACTGTTTATGAGATAATGTCATTCATGGACGGTTCTTCTGGCTATAATCAAATCCGCATTGCACCAAAGGATGAAGAACTCACCGCATTTCGCACGCCTAAAGGTATTTATTGCTACAAGGTGATGCCTTTCAGTTTAAATAATGTTGGTGCCACATATCAAAGGGCTATGCAAAATATATTTGATGACTTTCTCCATAAAAATATTGAATATTATGTTGATGACCTGGTGGTAAAGTCAAGAAAGATGGGTGATCATCTGAAAGACTTAAGAATGGTGTTTGAGTTGCTTCGAAGATATCAACTAAGGATGAATCCATTAAAGTGAGCCTTTGGAGTTACTTCTGGAAAGTTCCTTGGATTCATTGTGAGACATCGAGGAATTCAAATTGATTAAGTCAAAGTTGATGCAATATCGAAGATGCCTGAGCCTCGAAATATTCATGAGTTAAAAAGTCTCCAAGGAAAGCTAGCCTACTTGAGGAGGTTCATCTCAAATCTAGTAGGATGATGCCAACCATTCGGTCATCTTATGAAGAAAGGTGCTCCTTTTAATTGGGACGAAACATGTAGCGATGCCTTTAAAAGTATCAAGTTGTATCTAGCGAAACCTCCAGTTTTGGCAGCCCCTATACTTGGAAAGCCATTGATACTCTACATTGTGGCACAAGAAAGGTCTGTAGGAGCCCTGCTAGCTCAAGAGAATAGTGAAGGCAAAGAAAACTCTCTTTACTACTTGAGTAGAACGATGACGCCAAATGAGCTGAACTATTCGCCAATTAAAAAGTTGTGTTTGGCACTTGTCTTCTCAATTCAAAAGATGAAGCATTATTTTCAAGCTCATGTTGTCCGCCTTATTTCTAGAGCAAATCCCATCAAGTTTGTTATGTCAAAGTCTATCCTTAGTGACCGACTAGCAAGATGGTACCTCTAATTCCAATAGTTTGAGATTGTGTACATCCCTCAGAAACCTGGGAAGGGATAAGCATTAGCGGATTTCTTGGCATACCATCCGATACCTAATGATTGGGAGTTAACTGATGAGCTTCCTGATGAATAAGCGATGTGTATTAAAATCCAACCTCCCTGGAAAATGTACTTTGATCGGGCTGAACATCATGGTGGAGCTATCACAGGCGTAATGTTCATCATTTCATAAGAAGATATTCTACCATTCTCTTTTACTTTGAAGTAATGTTGCTCCAATAATGTCGTTGAATACCAAGCGTTAATACTTGGACTTGAAATGGCCGTCGACATGAAGCAATTACACTTACAAGTCTTTGGTGACTCTCAGTTAGTGATTAATCAACTCTTGGGAAGTTATGAGGTGAAGAAGCCTGATTTGCGCCCTTACCATGATTATGCTCAAAAGTTGATAGGATGGCTTAGAGATGTAACCCTTCAACATGTGCGTAGAACGAAGAATAAGAAGGCTGATGCATTGGCTGCTCTAGCTTCAACACTAACCCTTCCTGATCAGACGCAAGTGACTATTTGTAAAAAAGGATAGTACCACCGCCAAATGAGGAAGAATATATAGAAAATGACATCTCGTGGCCGTTTCTGAAGCCGTGAAAGAAGATTGGAGACAACCAATTATTGACTACATGTGTTATGGGATACTTCCAGAAAATCCAAGGAGAAAGACTGACATTCGTCGTCGTGCACCTCGCTTCCTTTACTACAAGGACACATTATATAGAAGATAATTTGAGAGTGTACTATTAGGATGTTTGGGAGAGAAAGAAGCGATTCAAGATTTGCAAGAAGCACACTCGAGAGTATGTGGATCACATTAATCTGGACCGAAACTCCACGTTCACATAAAGAGAATGAGGTATTATTGGCCAACCATGGTAAAGGATTACTTAGATTATGCTCGAAGGTGCGATGCTTGTCAATTTCATGTGAATTTCATACATTAGTCGACCGAAGTATTGCACCCAACTATTGCATCTTGGCCATTTGAAACTTGGGGATTGGATGTTGTGGGACCACTACCAAAATCTTCTGGTGGACACTTGTACATCTTGGATGCAACATATTACTTCTCAAAATGGGCTGAAGCTGTCCCTCTTAAAGAAGTGAAGAAAGAGAATGTTGCAAATTTTATCCGAGTGAATATCATCAATCGTTTTGGCATCCCTCACTACATAATAACAGACAATGGCAAGCCATTTGATAATAAGTTAATGAACAAAATTTGTGATCTCTTTGACTTCAAGCAACGTAAATCTTATATGTATCATGCTGCCGCCAATGGTCTTGCTGAAGCATTTAATAAAACTCTATGCAACGTCCTCAAGAAAGCTGTCTCCAAGTCCAAATCAGATTGGCATGAAAGAATGGAAGAAGCTTTGTGGGCATATAGAACGACATACCGTACTCCAACTCAAGCAACACCATATTCACTTGCTTTTGAATTTGAAGCAGTCTTGCCACTTGAGCGTCAAATACCTTCCTTGAGACTTGTTATTCAAGAAGGGCTCACTGAAGAAGAAAATTCTCGACTGCGTCTTTCTAAGTTAGAAGCACTTGATGAAAAGAGTCTAGAATCCCAACAAAATCTTGAATGTTATCAAGATCGTCTATCTCATATTTTCAATAAGCAGGTTCGCTTGAGGTGCTTCCAAGTTGGAGACCAAGTTCTCGCAGTAACAAGACCCATCATTACTGCGCACAAGTCTGGGGTAAATTTACCTCAAAGTGAGATGGACCATATGTGATATAAGAAACATATTCACATGATGCTTACAAGCTTGTTGATGCAGATGGCGTAAGGATTGGTCCTATTAATCCAAAATTCCTAAAAAGGTACTACCCTTGAAGTAAAGATGATGCTCCTTAAGGTACGAGCCTAAACTGCATGTCACTCCTGGCCCGCAAGAGTATAAACTGTGTATGGCACAATAACAAAAAAATCATTCAATCCCTCAGAACTACGTTGTGACTTGATCCTCTTCACTGAGGTACGTTGGCGCTTAGAATATATCCTAAGTTCAATTGCATGAGTGTCAAAAAACCGCATGTTCCCACTTGATCTGTCACATGACAGTCAAAGCGATAAGTATTTTGTTTTATATTTTGTCTCATCAAACTTTAGACTTGTACGAAGTATTGATTGATCAATAGATGGGGGCAAACCCTTCAAAAAATATGAGTTTCGTTAACAACATGCTTAAAGTTTCTTTAAAATTGAAGTCTTCAAATCCTCCAAGTATACAAGTTGAGGTTTTCAAATCCTCCAAGTATGCAAGGTGAATTCTTCAAATCCTCCAAGTATGCAAGTTGAAGTCTTCAAATCTTCCAAGTATGCAAGCTAAAGTCTTCAAATTTTCCAAGTATGTAAATTAAAGTCTTCAAAATTCTTCAAGTCTGCAAGTTGAAGTTTTCAAATTCTTCAAATTCTGCAAGTTGAAGTCTTCAAGTTGAAATATTTAAAGTTTGCAAGTTGAAATCTTTAAGTCTCCAAAGTCGATTTCCTTTTCGGGAGGAACTCCAAGAAGATCATCTGGAAACACTTCTGGAAACTCATTAACCACTGGAACTGACTCAAGAGTTGGGGATTCGGAACTAGAATCCTTAACTCAAACTAGATGATAAAGATAACCCTTAGAGATCATCTTTCTGGCCTTAAGGTAAGAAATGAATC
>JAJOOS010019530.1:0-26996 GCA_029582725.1 Solanum chiquidenum
CCCACCCTTTTTCACTTCTTCTTCTTCAACCTCAGCCCCCCCCCCCCCCCCAACTCTTTTTTCTTCTTCTTTGACGTATACATTATCACTGTAAAATCATCAAATAAAAAATTTTAAAAAGTTTTTGCAAGAAAATATACCATTCACCATTTTTATGAACTTAATTCTTTAAAATCTATTACTTGAATTTACATATACACATATTTTTTCTAATTTGAAGTTTCCTTGATATCTCTTTTTATCAAATCAAAATAAATAGAACTCTAAAGCATGTGCAAAAACTAATTATAATCTATCACATTTTGTGATTGAGGAAATTTTTGAGTGTGAACTATGAAGAGAGATGAAAATGACGATTTTTATTTTTTGAATGAAAATGGTAGAAGGTGGGAACAAAGAAGATAAAGTGGGAAGGGGTAAAATGAGTACAATGAAAGAGAGAGAGAAAATTGCATTTTTTATATATTATTTATTTCTAAATATTTAATTTTTGACGTGTCATTAGAATAATAATAATAATAATAATAATGATGTGTTATTAAAAAATGACGTGGTATTTCATGTGTAAAATGAGTGTACACGCACATCCATCGGATGAAAAAGGAGTCTAAAATATTGTGTTTGAATGAGTTTAAGGGTTCAATTGGCAAAGTCGTAAGTACAGTGATCCAACTTACAAACCGAGTCAAGTACAAGGGTCTCTCAGGTCATTCCGCCTTTCGCTTTTAGCTTAGTAGGCGTTTGACCATAATATTTGAGAACTTGATTTTAAGCTTTAATTTTAGATCAAGTGTTTGTTTGTAAAACGAGCACAAAATTTTAATTTCAAATCATGATTTCACATTCAAATATCTTTAAAAAGTAGGTTTTGAAATTTCAAATTATAATTGATTTTTTTTAAAAAAAAATCGACCCATAAATTTATATATTACAAAAAAAAAAATTCATACAAGAATTTTAAAAATTGCAAAACATGAATTACGTTCGATTTATCAAAGAACAATTAGTTACTACTATTATTAATTTACGAGATAATGAATATTTATAATGTTATGTGTATTTTTAAAGTTTATAATAACATATAATTATATATATATATATTTATTTATTTATTTTTTTTTTATTTTTTTTTTAAAAACAACACGAAGATGTAAGATTTATTAATTCGGCGCCTTAGGATATTCTGATACATTATGAATGAAATATGAACTATGATGTGTTTATGTTGTAAAATTGTACAAGGGGTCGTTTGGTAGGTAGTATTAGGAGAAATAATCTATGTATTATGTATGGTATTATTTAGTACTATGTTTGGTAGGAATTTTGGGCATATGTATAACTAATCCATTGATTAGTTATACACCTTAGCTACACGGTATTATAGAATGTACTAATACCTCCATTTGGTGGTATTAATAATAGATATGATTTATTTATTTTCTTGATTCTATGTTTAATATTGTACTAATAAATTTATTTAAATAAATTAGCTTACAAATTTTATTATTTAGAGAGAGTTGTTTATTGCTAAATAAATCCAATACAAATCAATATAATTTAAAATGTCAGTTGTTTAACATTTACTAATTGAAAAGACAAATATATCACCACATGATGTTTTTGATCTTAATTGAATGTATTATTTGTTGATATATTCGTGTTTTTCTAGTTGTTTGTATTTTGAGCAATTTATAAAATTGAATACATATTAAAATTACAACTTGTCATTTTTATGTGTAAATGTAGATGATTTATTCGATTTTACTATCATTTACCGTCTTTTCGATTTTAAAAATATATGATATATCTTTTTTAAATCGAAAACTGATGTTTTGTGAATGATCAATTTATTAAGATGAAATTATTTACCCTTAAATAATTCAAGTGAGAAAATAACAAACATGTGACAAGATTGATTTTCTCCTAGCTAGTTAGAAGGCAAAAATAAATAAATATTGTCCGACAATTATTAACATTAACCCAATTACATAAAATAAAAAATTTCATAATAATTTAAAGATATAATTGAAAAGAAACTTTTTGTAAAGTTTTAACTCAAAACAAGATTGTGGAAAATAATAAACCAAACACTTGATAAAAAATAAACTTACATTACTAATCTTTGTACCAAACAACCCTAAGCATTTGAGAAGTTTAATAATTTTCACAAATGATTGAATTTTTATATTTATGAAAAATATTCAAATTTTAAAAAACGCATATTACAAATCTAAATAAAAATTATAAACTTCAAATCATTTAAAGGCGCTTAGTTTCTTAATAATGTTATTTTTACGGGGAAGAAATAACCCCGTTACTTACCTGGTCGTAAAGTTTACGCTGTCGAGTAGTATACAAATTGGGGATCTTCTCCTCCGAATTAATTTTCTGCAACTCCAAATTAGGGTTTCCAATTCATCAAAACCCTAATAATCGATTCGAAATTCCCCTTTACTGTATCCAATCATCAGTTCATTGAGCTTCTCAATCCCCCTTTGTCATGATCAAACCCTATTCGCTCGCTCTAAGCTACTAGGTTTATATCCACTGATCACATCAGACGCTCGAATTTTCAAATTTCACTGGGTTTGTCTCCCAAAGATCACATCAGAAGCTCGAGAAACTCGTAAATTCAAAGAGAGAGTAGGGTCGAACATTCAAGATTACAGAAGGTAATGGAAATGGATGGAAGCAAGCGTGTGTTCCAGCGGCTGGGTCCTTCTTCACAAGGGGACAACAGTAATAATAAACAGCAAAAAGTTTGTTTTCATTGGAGGGCTGGAAGATGTAACAGATTTCCATGCCCGTTCTTACATAGAGAATTACCGGGACCGCCACAGCAGCAGCAACATGCGGCAGGGAATGGAATGTCGTCGTCGAAGCGGCCGCATGGGTTTTCTGATGATAATCGAGGTACGGGAATGCGGAGAAATCCAAATTTTAACAATACATGGGGGAGAACTGCTGCTGGCGGAGGTGCAGTTGTGAGGAAGACAGAAAAAGTTTGTAATTATTGGGTTAAAGGGAATTGTACATATGGAAACACCTGTAGGTATTTGCATTCATGGACTACTGGGGACTGTTTCACATTGTTGACAACACTTGAAGGGCACCAAAAGGTGATTATTATGTCTATCAAGAATGTGAAGACCCATTATGTGAAATCCTGTTCTGTTTTTATATCTGAAATTTTGATTCTGCTGTTCATTGAAGGGGCAGGACAGTTTCCTTTGCTCTTCAGTATTGGGTTGGAATTCTGTTATTGTTAATTAAATGGGTATTGAAACAGGTTGTTACAGGGATTGCTTTGCCATCAGGCTCGGATAAGCTTTATTCAGGGAGTACGGACAAGTCAGTACGAGTGTGGGATTGCCAGTCTGGGCAGGTTCTCCTCATACTTTTTCCTTTCATATTTACATGAAAATTGGAATAGGAAAATTTTGTCTTCTTTGCTTGAAATCCCCATATTGTATAAAAATTAGCTGGGAAAATCTAAGAAACAATGTCAATTACTCGGCTCTACTTCTTCCCCTACTATGTGAACTGATCACTTTTCTCCAGAATAGTAATGCTATCTTTTTGTTGCATCAGATTTTAACAGCACCCCAAGAATAAGGAGAATTTTTTTTCCAGTTAGCCTGTTAAGATTATAAAATATGAGGCTTCTGCCGTACTGAGAGTAAAACCAAAAGAAATAAATTGATTCAGTTTGACCAGTTGTAACAAAACCAAGTTCTGAAACTCGAAGCTACCCAGAAAGAGAAAAAAAGTAATTTTGAAGTTGAATCTGAAGGACAGATAGCTTGTCTATGTGATAAACATTCTTCCAGATTTCCATCTGAAGTATAGTCAAGTAGTCTCTTGCCAAAATATTCCACTGGATATGATGATTTGTGAGACTGTAGTTTGTAGCTTTGGAGGATCATGGATGGATTCTTATGCTGTGGTTTCCTCCTGTTGTAGTGTGCAGGGGTTGTCAATTTTGATGGTGAAGTAGGTTCTATGCTGAGTGAAGGACCATGGATTTTTGTGGGTTTAACTAATCTTGTCAAGGTGAATTGTCAAACAGAATTATTTTATTATCTTTCTTTGCTTGCAGTTCATATCTTTCTCTCTCTCTCCACACTTTGGGCATCCCATACATAAATGTGCATATCTATTTATAAATACGTTCAACACTCTTAATATAGTGAATTCCATTCCTTCCTTCACGGATGTGTCTGATAACTTTGCAGGCATGGAATACTCAAACAGGAACTGACCTCAGTCTTAATGGGCCAGTTGGACAAGTCTATGCTCTTGTTGTTGGCAATGATATGCTCCTTGCTGGTACGGAGGTAAGTGTGTATGGTTAGTTATATGTTTACTAAATAAAGGAAAAGAAGAAGATGGTATGGAACATAAGTGCATGCCTATCAACCTGGTCTTTCAGTCTGTAAATTAACTGGAAAGTACTGCAGGATGGGATATTGGCATGGAAATATAATGGGAGCACCAACAATTTTGATCCAATCAAAGCATTGACAGGACACACCCATCATGTGGTATCACTGGTCGTTGGAGCTAATAGATTATATTCTGGTTCCATGGACAATTCAATAAGAGTAAGTTGGTCAGAAGCGATGTGGATTCTCCTGTCATTTTATGTTTCTCTATTTCCTTTCGATGTGTAGAGAAAGCTAGGGATCTAGAGTTCTGCATTTTAACCTTGACTTTGCTGTTGTTATTGTTTTGTTCTTACTGTTGCTATTGTGTCTTCAGGTGTGGAACCTTGAAACTTTAGAGTGCTTACAGATCTTGACAGATCATACAAGTGTTGTTATGTCTGTTCTGTGCTGGGATCAGTTTCTTTTATCATGTTCACTGGACAAAACAATAAAGGTTTATGTTTGTTCTTTTTCTTGAAAAATTTAGCTCTCTTAATCTTATCCAATCATGTGTTGATGATTGTGCATGTTTTTATAGGTTTGGGCTGCTAATGATAGTGGGAACTTGGAGGTTACATATACTCATCAAGAGGATTGTGTAAGTGAGACTGCTTTGTCTGTCCACATTTACTTTATGATTCTTTGGTCTCACATATCATCTAGATAAATGGCTCGGAGTATTAATTAAGTCAAAACTAAAACAAACTCATTTGGTGAAGACCAAGTTTTAAAATTTTCCTTCTGGAAGTGATATGTTAGAGAAAATAGAAAAAGAAAAATTGACGGAAGCTTTCAACAACATACCCAGTGTAATCCCACAAGAAAAATTGACGGAAGCTTAGAATTATCAATTTGTTTGATAGGGAAGAGATTCATAAAATGGTTTGTGTTTACTTTTGATGAAATATTCTTTAATAACTGTATTTAGTAAATAAAGTTATACTTGTGGGTCAATATACTCTCCAGAACAGAAGTCATACTACATTGATGTTATTGAAAATTCTTGAGTTAATTACTAAAAGAGTAATATATACATGGTACAAACTATAAAGAAAAATGGTATCTTGTCCCAAATAATAGTGTTTTTTTTATAAGATAAGTGGTATTAATAACTGCATCAAGAAGATGCAAGATTTACAAGATATGGCATTTGAGCTTACAAAAAAATCTCTGGCTAAGACAAACAATCTAAGCCAGAACTAATGAGTTAGTAAAATCCCGAAGTTGTTCTGCATTAACAACAGGATACAAGTTGGACCAACTAAACAAATTTGCAATGCACCTAGTCTTCAAAATGCCTAAAGCAGTTGTCTCTCCATCAAAACATCTCTTGTTCCTCTCTAACCAAATACACCAAAAAATACTTGATGGCTTTGTCAACTTTCCATAGGCTCCAACTCTCATATGCATCCTTAACTGTGAGGGGTGTGGTCCAATCGATGCCAGAGAGACAAAAAAACATGCTCCATAATGGTATTTAAAACATGAAAGTAGAACTTTTTAACTTTTAATTTGGTCTCGGATGATGATTGGCTCTACTTTGTCTAAAATACAAAGGTATATTTGGAACTGCATAAAAATATTAGAAAGCACTCCTTAAAAATTGAGATATTTGATTTTTTTTTGTTGAGAAAACTGTAGCAAAAAAAAAAAGTTATGTGAATATCCAAATATTAGTATGATCATGTAAAATGGTACATAAGGGAGTACCGTATTAAAATCCTTCTACAGGGCCTTTTGGCAAAGCAAAACCTATGAGTGAAATTATTTTATTGTGAGTTGAATTCTGAAAACTCTTGTGTTTTGCTTCTTTGTTGTATAATGGTAATGTTAAAGTTGCTAAATGAAGACAATATATACTTTAGAAACTATAAAAGCTAAATATTAATTAAATTCTACAAAAAATTGAATCATTTGGATTTTTGAAAAATAGATAGAATCCTGAAGTAAATTTATTATTCAGCTCTAATAAGAAAAGATAGAAGGATATTATCTACCAAAAAGAAATAAGATAGTAGTCTATGAATCAACAGTTTTTTCTTTGGATAAAGTTATTGAAAAGGAAATACGCCTCAGCAATAGGAGATTAGCCAAACAATTGAGTAGATTCAGTGGGAAATGGAAGTGATAGTGAGCAAGTTTGTAGGGATGTTGAACAGGAGAATCTAGGAGTGTTAAGAAATATTGCTTGCTTGCTGTTTGATTTCGTCAACAAACATTAGACTTAAGCTATTTCCTGGAATATAAGGCCCTGTTCAAGAAAAAAAGACATGACCTTTTGTTAGAATTCACACACTGAAAGGGTTATGGAGCTGATCATGAGTTATTGGGGGTAATTTCAATACCAGCAAAGACTAGTATTATTGTGGACAGGTGCTTTCAGAATTATATAGCCAAATTAGTTTTTTCAGAAGTTTCTCTAATTGATCCTCCTCTTCATGGAGGACAATATGCATCACTTAGAAGTAATAGTGTATCTATGCCTTTGCATCTAGAATTAATATATTTTGCTATCAAATGTACACGATGACACTTTTAAAATTCTAAATAGAAGAGTGAGCCTAAAATTTCGTCTGATCATTATCTATGTCCTATTTTACTGGAATGAGACAAAACAGAAACATATTTCAAGATAAACTAATTGAAAAGACTGGTCTGCTAGACCTGGTACCTTGTCCCACAAAGTTGTAATTTGGAAGTGCTTTAGGAGTCTCCAGGAAGAGCTCCTAGCTAGGGTACGATCTGATAGGAAGATGGATAAATTTGTTGTCAATCAAATGGATAGACAATACCACTTTGAAAGACAGGTTTCCAGATTTATACATGATTTTAGTTAATGAAGAAAGCTCTCTACCAGGATGTCTTAGTGGGGAGCAACCGGAGTCTCTAATTTACATCTTGTAGATTATCTCAGTAAGGGGATTGGATTTGGCAAATTCAAAAAATCATGTTTTGGACGGTTTATGAGGGATTTAGGTGGTAGGTTTTGCTCTTTTGACTACTATTGTAATTATTACTGAAGTACATCTTTGGTGTAGTTCTTTGTTTATTATAGATACAACAACATACCCAGTAAAATCTCATAAAGTGGGGTTGTGAGAGGCCATTGTCTCTTCGAGGTTGAGAGATTGTTTATGATAGACCGAGATATTTTCCGATAGATCCTCGGCTCAAGCAAATCAAAGTAGTAATTTAAATAAAAATGGGAGCGGAGAGAAATATGACAATTAATACAAAGCAATGGAAGTATATATGTAAGGAACCATTGCTAAAACATCAAGGTGCGATCACCTAAACGCAACAAACCACTAATGATATTAGTTACCAAAAGCTAAAGAATACATGCATAGGCTAATACTACGATCGACACGATGCTCTATATTACCGGAGTCTCTAATTTAGGAGGAACTTGAATGATTGGGAGATAGATGGAGTTAATTTTCTTTTGGAACATTAAAGGAGGTGTGCTTGATTATGTGGAAGATGGTTATCTAGACGTCTTGTAGATTATCTCAGTAAGGGGATTGGATTTGGCAAATTCAAAAAATCATGTTTTGGACGATTTATGAGGGATTTAGGTGGTAGGTTTTGCTCTTTTGACTACTATTGTAATTATTACTGAAGTACATCTTTGGTGTAGTTCTTTGTTTATTATAGATACAACAACAACATACCCAGTAAAATCTCATAAAGTGGGGTTGTGAGAGGCCATTGTCTCTTCGAGGTTGAGAGATTGTTTATGATAGACCGAGATATTTTCCGATAGACCCTCGGCTCAAGCAAATCAAAGTAGTAATTTAAATAAAAATGGGAGCGGAGAGAAATATGACAACTAATACAAAGCAGTGGGAGTATATATGTGAGGAACCATAGCTAAAACATCAAGGTGCGATCACCTAAACGCAACAAACCACTAATGATATTAGATACCAAAAGCTAAAGAATACATGCATAGGCTAATACTACGACTGACACGATGCTCACACCTCCTCACTGGGGCATTCACACATTTCCGCTTCACATGCCCAAATCATCTCAGTCCCCTTTCCTCCATCCAATGTCCACCATGGAGGAAGATAAGAAAATCAATGCACCAATAACAATGACTTGTTTTGGTACTTGTGCTCTTTATCTTTTTTGTTGATGAGTGGAACATATTTTTATGAGTAGTCTACAGAAACAGTTTAATTTTCTGCACTGTAAAAGTATGTGGAGAAGCTGGTGTATGTTCCTCAAATTTAATGGATGACATTCATTAAATTTGGAACTTGCGCTATCCAGATGGAAGAGACTGAGAAGAATTTGGATTCATTTTGGAATATTTTGGATGGTTTGTCATGAAAGAAAATCATAGATGCTTTGAGTAGCATCATTCTTAAAGTTTAGATGTCGATAAAATGTGAAACTGTTGTAACATGAATGTTTTAAGGGACTCAGAGGGTTGTTTGGCTCATTTACTTGTTATGCCGATATTCATTATGCTGGTGATTAATAAAGAGAGACTGTTATACATGAGTTGCTTATTTTGAAAGGGCATTTGGGTCTTTCAATAATTTAATCCTACATTGCCAATATCCATATTCTCACATTTCATCCTGCATAAAATTAAAACAACACGTAGATTCCCGTATTACCTAGTATAGGTATTATTTAATACCACAAACCAAACGCTGCATTAGTTATGCAAGTTGGTGCCCAATATCAGCCAACAATTTACACTTTTGAGTTTGATCCCATATTCTAACATCTTGTTGTACATTTCTGGGAGAAAATGATTGTTGTGAAACTCAAAACTATTATACTCAAATTTTCTCTATTACTTTGGTGATTTGAGTAGATTGCATATAGAGCAGAAATTGAGGCTGGGTTGCTTTGCCTGCCAAACTCCCAATGATTTGTAGTTAGGTTCATAATCTATTTTTTGGAGACGTTTGCTGTCATTTAATGATGTTATCTTATCTTCAGGGTGTGCTTGCTCTCTGTGGCATGCATGATTCAGAAGCAAAGCCTGTATTGCTCTGCTCTCGCAATGACAACACCATCCGTGTCTATGATTTGCCATCGTAAGTTTCTCACTCTCTCTCTCTCTCTCTATGTTGTTGGAACTCATATTTTGTTCTTATTATTGACTGATCTTTAACACCATTACTTCTTCTGGTTAGATTTTCTGAGAGGGGGAAGATATTCTCTAAGGAGAGTGTCCGTCGAATCGAGATTGGTCCTGCTGGTTTATTTTTTACTGGTGATGAATCAGGTCAAGTTAGAGTGTGGAAGTGGTCAACTGAATCCAGCAGTACATCTTGAGAGGATTAATGCATTTACAGTGATAACATTTCTTTGTTGCTGGCCAGCAATTATCTTATTTTTATTCTCCCAGTGAGAAAATGTACCAAGCAAGGAACATAATAAGATAAAGAAGTACCAGTTTTGATTTTCAGAGGTAGTTAGCTTAGAGCCTTGCCGTTTAGTTGCTTTTAACTATTGATCTCTTGATGGGTTCCAGGCATATTTTTTCCTAGTCTGGTTTGTACTCAAAATCATGATATTCGTGTAAATCTCTGGAGGACATTTCTGGTCTGCCGTCCTGTATTGTTTTTCATGAGTTATGGATGTAGCTCAAAATTCTTGTGTTCCTTGAATAAGTTTGCTAATGTATGTACTACTGTTGCACAGTGAAAAATGTTTCAATTACATCAGTAGTACTGGAACAGATCTGTTGTGCAAATGTTCAATTTCACTTTCCCATCACCGACTTTGCAATCTTTCTTCCAGTTCACTACCGTAATGTTGCCCAAGTTCACAGCGAAACCTATATTCGTGCAACAAAACACCATTCAACGGCAGCAGCAAGATAATGATTAATTCTATTTGTATAGTTTTGGCAGGTTAAAAGTTTGTTAAGATTAAGAGTTGGTTAGGTGCATGTCAAACGTGTCTCACATGATTTGCCAAAGTAAGATGTGTGTCTATGCGTGTGCCTACTTGTACGCATCCAAAACTGGACATAAATGTCGGTTAAATGGCACAAACAGGTACTGACATCTGTCTTGATGGTCCAGTTGGACATGTGTATGCTCTTGTTGTTGGCAATGATGTGTTCCTTGGTGGTACATAGGTAAGATATGAAACATAAGTGCATATCTCTGTGGATTCTCATGTCATCTTATGCTTTTCACTTTCCTCTGGATGAATAGAGAAAGCTAGGAATCTAAAGTTGTGCAGTTCTGTTCCTACTATTGCTGTTGTATCTTCAGGTCTAGAACCTTGAAACTTTGATGTGTTTACAGATGATTCAAATTTCAAGTCTTGTTACGTCTGTTCTATGATGGTATCAGTTTCTTTTATCATCTTCATTGGACAAAACAATGGGTCGTGGCCCAATCCAACCAACTCTTATACTAAAATAATTGACTTATCAACGCACCATAATCAATATTTTATTGACTTTAATACATGCATATAGGCGTAAATTGTACAAATGGTCACATAACTATGTTTTCTAGCCATCGGACCGATTTTTATAAAAGGGTTCCTTATTTTAATGAGAAAAAAAAAGGCTCAACTAATAGACCAGACCGGCTTGGCCCAAGTAAAGCAAAAAGGAGACAAGGAACTTTCGCAAATAGCCATTATAATAAACTTAATTATGCTTCATAGCTATAATTTGCATATTTACGGGTTGTAGCTATAGTTTAAGCTGCCTCGTTCGTATAATTCCGGATTTGTATAATTCACATGTTTGTATAATTCGCGGGTATATTTGTATAATTCAGTTATTTTTGTATAAATTCGAAATAATGAATTTATACAATTACAAACATCAGAAGTGTAAACAATTATACAAATTCTGAATTATACAAAAGTTATACAAATTATATTATACAAATTTCGAATTATACAAACGTGCGAATTATACAAAACTAAAAAGCTGAATTCCGTAATTATAGCTAAAAGTAAGTCACAAATTGTAATTAAGAAAAACTATAGCTATGTTAACTAGTTGACTAATATATGTTTGCTTATACACATAATTTTACCAATATATAATTCCACGTGTTTGATTGTTGAGTAGCAATAATAAATATGTTGTTATATAATTATTCAATGAAATATAAAGGGGAATATTTGCATACAAGGGATTGACAAGGTCAAGAAGCAAAACTTATTTTAGCACGCCAAGTGCAATCGGCCAAAATACACTTTGTAGAAGAAATTAAATTAAAGCGAGCATTTGGTCCCGTCGATGAATATTC
Source organism: Solanum chiquidenum (assembly GCA_029582725.1). Classification (NCBI taxonomy): domain Eukaryota; kingdom Viridiplantae; phylum Streptophyta; class Magnoliopsida; order Solanales; family Solanaceae; genus Solanum; species Solanum chiquidenum. The sequence continues at coordinate 11,681 of JAJOOS010019530.1, forward strand.
ACAATTCTATTACAATCATTACTCTTTATTGACTTTAGGGACTTAGGTTAGGGTTCGGTTAGTTATTGATTATGATGGCTAAAGCTTTGAGCAATTGGTCTAATTAATGGGGTAGGTAACCTTTCCTTCACGTCATTCATCTTCCCCACTTGCTCAAGTATGCTTCATTTTAGTACTCATCCCTCCTTTAACAATAACAACATACTCAGTGAAATTCTACAAGACAGATTTGAATAGGGTAGAATGTACATAAACCTTATTACAACTTCGTAGAGGTAGAAATGCTCTTTCTGAAAGACATGGTTTAAGTGCAGCAAATTCAAGTATAAAAAAGAAGAAAACTGTATAGAAAACATAGAAACTAACAAGGGAAGTAGTGCAAAGCCTACAAGCTAAGAAAAGTACAAGAACAATAAAATAACGCGATAATTGAAACACAATAAACATCAAACATGATAGATATCAAAGTAAAAACTATAATAATACGGCTGGTACAACGACAAACACGGATCCGGCTCCTCTCCATTTTCCCCAAGTTCCTATTTGGATTAGTGACTACACATGACATAGGTTAAAATTATAAGGAAAAATTACAAGAATATACTATTTAAGATCTTAATTAACAATATATGTATATACTCATTTTTATTTATAAAACTAAGTTTTTAATTACAAACATGACATAGTATTTTAATTTTCGATTTTTTAAAAAAATATTTAAATATTCGATTTATTTCCCTTTTTGGGGGTTATGTGCTAAAATTATGGGATTGATAATTATTGTTTACCTTTTGGTTTTCCAACCATAATTTTACTCTTTATATTATTATTTTTTACCCATATCTTCAATTTTCATTTTTTATATATATTTTAGTATACGATTTATTTCCTATTTTTGGGGATTATGTGCTAAACTTATGGTATTGATAATTATTGTTTACTTTTTGCCCTTTCAATCATAATTATACTGTTTTATATTATTTTTTTGCCCATATAATGAATTTTTGATTTTTGATTTTTGTATATTTTAGTATCCGATTTATTTCCTATTTTTGGGGATTATGTACTAAATTTATGAAATTGATAGTTATTGTTTACTTTTTGACTTTTCAACCATAATTATACTATTTATTAGTTCTAGTTTTTTCTCTTAATTTTCGATTTTATTTATTTATTTTAGTTTTTTTTTTTTGGGATTTTGTACCTATTTTTGGGGGATGATAATCATGCATTAAATTAACGGTATTCATCTAAGTTGATGATTCTCAACATCCGAACACACAATCACTTCAAAATCTCAATAACTTGAAATTTTGATGAGTCAACAGTGAAAAAATATTGAATAACTTAGAATTTTTTTTAAACTCATCGTCAAATTTAAAGAACCCAAAAGGCCAAAACTGAATTTAGCTCAATAATTTCCGTCAAGAGAAAATCTCAATTAAAAAAATATTAACCCAAATAATTTTCAATATTCCATTGATTTACAACAATTTCCATTCACAAATTTTAGAAATAATTCGGCCATAAATATGAATGTCGATTCAAAGACCCAAAAATCTCGTTTTCTATTTCTCCACCGAATGTGCCTTATAATTTTAGCGGGTGAATCGAAACCAATGAAATTTCAAGCACCATATCAGTCGAACTTTCAAAAATTTCAGAATTAAATTGAGACAATGAACTCAATAAGAACAACATACCGTGAACTATTTTTAAAAAGTTTGGAATTTTTTTCAACGTTTTGTATTTTTGATTGGCAAAATAAATAAAAACAGTAATTATAAAAACCAAATTCATATACTACGTGAAGCTAATCAATTAGTAATATTTTTGACAATCAATTGGTTGTGCTTTTGTTTGCTTATAAATGGGTTTGGGCAAAAAAGTGTTTAAGTGGGTTGTTTTGGGTGTTGGTTTGGACAAAAGGATATGGTACTTCAAATTAATCCCAACTCTCCACTTGTCTATTTTAAGATTGAGATTCAAATATTTAACGGATGAGGGGTACATTTGGCCCAAAGTATAACGATAAGGGTATATTTGGACCGAAAATATAACGAGGGGTATATGTAAACTATTTGCAATAGTACAGAGGTATATTTGACCCTTAAATTAAATTATTTTATCTCACCAATTAATGGTTATTACTGAGCTTTTAAAATAAATAAATTACATAGCATATTAAATTAATTTTCTATTCACCATTATTTTATCTCATAAGTCCATCACTTTTCAATAGGTTTGTTATATTTTGCCTTTAGTTCTTCTTTCAATATAATATGAATGTACCAACCTTACAATGATAATTACACGAATATGTATAATAGATAATAACTTTTGAATGCTATACCAATATTATAGAAATCGCAGTTGTTTTCATTTATTAAAGTTTAAAATTAGTTCATAACTATTTACATATATAAATTTGTGCATAAAAAGACAACTTAAGTTCAAAAACTCGCAATTGGAAATGTTCTATCATTAAATAAACCAATAATATGGTTCATTTAACCAACATAAAACTAAAAGTTTCAACTACATATTGTTTTAAGTAAAAATCAAATAAAAACAACACACTATTGTTAAGCGTGATTCACAAATTTGGGGCAAGTCTTCCTGTTATGCCCGGGTGTACCACATTTACTACAAATGACTATACTTCTTTTGCATTTTCCTTCGTTGAATCCCTTCTTACGATCATTATTTGGTGGTCTGCCTGGTTGCTTTCTTGCAATTGGTGTTAACATTACCTCTTCCAAAACATGCGATGGAATATCCCAAGTGCTTTCGCAAGGCAAACATGCTGGTATACAAAAAGGCAAATATGTTGGTATACAAAATGGTAATAATGCTGGTATACAAAATGGTAATCATGCTGGTATAGAAAGTGGTTGACGACTAAATTAGCTTACTACACCATCATTTTCAACAAATCATTTACCAAAAAACAATGGATGTACCAAAATCCTAGCTTGAAAGTTGTGTTTATATAAGGTCTAAAGATACCAATTACACAGATCACACACCAAAAGAAATTCTCGAATTATGATGTTTATGTAAGGCCTAAAAGATACTAATTACACCAGATCACATACAAAAAGAAATTCTCGAAATATGATGTTTATATATGGACTAAAAGATATTCAAGTGCATTGATCAATTACACTTAATGTTAGACCAAAACAAATTCACTGAATCTAACGTTTAATAAATGTATTTAAATATACCATCATTAACACCAAATTATTTACCCAATATTAATCATCAAAGCTTATTTTTCTATGTGACCTAATAGATAACACTCGCACCAATTTTTTTTTATGACTTATGGTGTTTATAAAAACATAATACAGAATAACAATTACACCAAATCATCACACCATGTACACTATCAATTACACCTAATAATCGACTAAAAATATTAATAAAATTTATTTTATACTAAACCACAAAACCATCGTTTCACCAAACCATTTACCAAAGCAGAATCACGCAATATGAATTTTATACTAAACAACAAAACCCTACAAATTAAAGCAACGAATAAATACCAAAAAATAACACACCACTCAATATACCCAAATCCAATCTATAAAAGTGATTGATAAACGACTTAATTAGATTTAACAAAAAGCATATACCCAATATAGTAGATTATAAGATAACGATCATGAAAAAAAATATTCAAATATATTAAATAAAATAATTAAAATAATCACGTAAAAAAACACTAATTCAATGTGATTTATCACAAATACCTGATGCATCCCATCGTCCGTTGTGTTGAATTAGAATTGAAAAATTGTTGGTATGTTTGAACTGTCGATCAGAAGGGAGTAGAAAGAGACTTTTATTTTTGTTTTAATTTTTTTTATGGGAGGGAATATATAACAAATCTGAGTAAATCGTGGAGGGTAAAAGAATTGGAGAAAATCAGGGATTATAAGAAAATCGTGGCTGACTAATTTTACGCTTCCTTTTTTTTTAATACTGAATTCTAGTTTTGAAAAAAAATATTGCTATATATGCGGATTTTTTTTATTGCTATATAGTAGTAATTAAGGTACTTAAATTGTATATTTAAGTTTTTTTCCCTTAAAATAAATGGCTAAGATTTAATTTCTCAAAGTAAATCTCTAACCATGATGTAACTAATAAATACAATATATATTTAGTATTAAAAGTTATTATAATCTCACAATCTTAGCAACATATTATCTTGTCCATAAATATAGAAAAAAAGTTTTCTTCCTAATTTTTTTTAGTAGAACTTTTTTTTTCTTTTAAATAATCTTTTTATCGTAATCTTTGTTTGAAACTTTCTCTATGAAAAATCAGAATTGAGAAATGAACTGAAGCCTAAGCTAACTAGTCAACTAAAGGTAGAATTGTAATTAAATAAATTACTACTAAATTATCGATTCAGCCGTTAAGAAAATAACTTAAATCGTTACTAAATCGATAACTCAATAAGAAGAAAAACTTTTATGCTTATATATATATATATATATATTTTAAAAAAAATGTTACCGATTATATGAACATTGAACTGACTCCAAATAATAACTAATGTTAATTTTGAAGGAAATAGAAAAAAACGGTGAAATAAAATAGGAAAAATAATAAACTCTTCAATAGCTAATGGTTAAAAAAAAAAAATCAAGGAAAAAAAAAGCAATAAAAAGATAACTTAAAAAGAAAACAAAAATAACATCCTGTGTAAAAAGAAAATTAGGAAGAGAACTCTTTTCCCCTAAATTTATGAACAAGATAATATGCTGTTGAGATTGTGGGGTTATAGTAATTTTTAAAATTAAATATATAATATATTTATTATTTAAATCATGATTAGAAATTTACTCTAGGAATTAAATTATAGCCATTCAATTTAACCTATGTCATGTGTCACTAATTTAAATAGGAATTTGGGAAAAATGGAGAGAGGAGCCGGATCCGACAAACACCAACAAATCTGAACCCTCAAAAAACAAGAAAACACTCCTCGTCTTTATCAATGACGTTGATGTTCGGGGTCGATTTTTGCATATTTCAATTATTTTACCAAATACTCGCTACTTTTAATCAATATAAATACCGATCACCGAAATTCAGACAAAAATTTAAGACTTGTAATTTTCCTCCCAACTTTATTTACCACTAGGCCCAGCCTTGATCACCTTTTTAGTACGTTCTCCTCGTTGACATTTGGAATTTTTTAATGTTTTCCTCCTAATTTGATTCCGGAAGTGCTTTCGTTATTAATTATTTGGTATTTTCTCTTTGTAATTGTTTATTATACGTGAGGTTTTAGTGGTATATTACTATATTATTATAGTTATGTATTTGGTGTTAATAGAACCTGTCCATGCTGCTGAAGCCAGGTTAGTTGCTAGAAAAATATTAGTGAAATTTGTTAAAGTATCAATATCAATTATTTAAATTCCTTTCTGTAGTTAGTCAATAGTTATCTGAAAGGGATCAATTAACTAGAATAATGACGTCTTTAAAATTATAATAACGTAAACTTGTCATTTCCATCATCATAGTTTACGAGTTATAGCAACCAAATATATAACTTATAAACTTATTTTAAGGTACCATTCCATCCAAGGAGGAACATTATATTATAATTGTACTAGCTAGTTATATATAATAAAGCTTTTTCATATGTCAAACTATGAAGAGTTCCACGTTGGTCGTTTAAAAGGATGAGTGGTCTCTTTAGTATGATTTGAACAATCTAGCTTTTAGGATTGAATTAGACCTAAAATTCACTCTTTACATGGTATCAAAGCTGGACTCGAATCCATCCCAATTCTTATTTTTTTGGATGGATAGTCTTCTCAAGCTTTTGGGGTGAGTGAAACACAAGATCCATCTCCAGGTTCGGAGCCAGCTTTGGGTCAGGGGTTCATCTGAACCTCCTTCGGTGAAAAAATATACTCCCTCTGTCCCAATTTATGTGACACTTTTCGTTTTTCAAAAGTCAAACAATTTAAGTTTGACCGGAAATTTACGCGTGGAACTTCAATTTTTTTGAAATGAAATTTATATATTTTAAAATTACGTAAAAAGTACTATAAGTCACAATAATTGACGATTCAAAATAATTAAAAGATATATGAAAAATTTATGGTCAAAGATAGACTTGTTTGAATCTCGAAATTTGAAAAGTGTCACATAAATTGGGGCGGAGGAAGTACTATTTATACATGATTATTTTATATATATAAAAAGTAGATGTCAAACCCCTTTTGACTAATTCATATATTTACTTCTTCAAATTTTGAATCCTCTTAATGAAAATTATAACTTTATCCCGGTCTATCTCACAAAAGATATTTAGGCTACCTAATCAACCTTTTATAAATCATAACGGTCTATTATAATTTGGTGAACATATAATAAGTACACGCCAAATTGTAGTTCGATCAACTCAACTTGCCTAATTCAAAACCAATATTCCAAAAGTCATCATCAACCTAAAAAGCCCACACAAAAACTCTCATCACCAATATTATCCATATAAATATCACCATCTTTATACACAATATCATCAAATCATCTATCTCCTCATAAAAATGTCTTCTCTATCCAATAAATACAAATCCAAAATAAAAACTTCAATACTCATAGCCGATGTAGCTTCATGGATATGTGCAATTAGCCTCATGGCACTTGTATTAATGAGTTCTGTTAGGGAAAATAACCTTAGGAATTGGGATTCTCATGTAGTAAGAGGAAATCCATTATCGATGTCTCATCGACCGTGCGACGAAATATATGTAGTTGGAGAAGGAGAAACGTTACATACAATTAGTGATAAGTGTGGTGATCCTTATATTGTTGAAAGGAATCCACATATTCATGATCCTGATGATGTTTTTCCTGGACTTGTCATCAAGATTGTTCCTTTCAACAATAACAAGTCATTGAGATAGTACTTAATTTGGTGGAACATTTTACTTTTTTAGCCTCAACAAATATATGTTGAATAAATTGCTCTGTATATGTATAGAAATAAACTCATGTGGGGAGCATAAATTATTACAGAAATTGAAAACTTATATACTTATATGTATATATATATATACTTCTTGCTTTGAACTCGTTTCCTTTCTTTCTTCTTTATTTTAGATCTCATGGAGATGTCGAGGGACCATTTGACCATATAATTTGGACTTCAAATTTGATATATTTGTCTCTGTCTATGATATTTGGACAAAACTTCAATTTTAAATTCTAAATTCACCTATAGATAGAATTTCAATTTCTAAGTTTGTGATTTCAGTTTGTTTTGAAATTTAAAACTTGACTCATTTTTATGATGTATTCTTGAAAAGTATTTTGGATAGTGGCTATTGCATTTTCAGATCAATCAGTTCACTAGGCTGCTGACTTGCTGATACAGCACATTCACAATCCTTATCTTCAGATTTAAGCCCTTAGGGAGATAATTTAAACATGTCATCTATTTTAAGGCTAAATTAAATGGTTGCTATCGTTAGAGTGGATAAAAAGTCCTACATTTGTGGGGAAATGGACGTGGTCTGCTAATATATATTTGGACAATCCTCCATATAAGCTAGCTTTTGAGTTGAGTTAAGACTCAAGTGCTATATCTTTACATGATTTTAGAGTCGAATCCAATCCCCATTTGGGTTTTCGGTCTCTCCTTGTTTAGGTTTCCGATCCATGCTCCAGTTGAGCCTGAGCATGAAGAGGGTGTTAGAGTACTGGGTAAAGGACTTGAACAAACCCCCTTCATGAGCTAAATGGGGTGTTTACTTATTTTCTGGAATTTGGGAACTGATAGAATTTTGAAAATATTTTTTCGAAAAGAAAATATTTCAAAGAGAGAAAAATTTCCGTGCCAAATACACTTGAACCAGATTTGAGATAGTGATTGCACAAAGGTTGCGGCTCAACCGGTACGTGTTTACGTCAAATTAATACGATTATTATTATTAAATATGTGTGTAGCAGATAATTAATTATGACTATATTATATTCAAATGTATGACATGATCTGAAGGGACTGACACTCCTCCCGTATGGATCCCCTAAATTTGCCTCGATGCACCCTTAAATGAGCAACATCTGACCACTTATTCAATCAATGGTCTAAACTTAATCCCCTTAACTATTTGCTCGAGTTATTGTTTCTCAACCATAGTAAGACAAATATTTGAGGAAATTAATTTAGACCATTGATTGCATAATTAAGTGGACAGATGTTACTCGTTTAAAGGTATGAAAACACGAGGGTATCCATATCGGAGGGGCGTTGAGTCCGACTTGACGTAAACAAATAAGTTTTTATCTATGGTAATAGTTAAAGCCACAAGTTTCTAGTGGGTCGATTGTAGTTAAGAGTTGACTTTCACTCTTGCTTTAAATTTTTTTGATGAAGTCATCTTTCCTTTTTATATAAATTTATTAGTAATAAATACTCTAGTATTTAATTTTTTGACAATTCACCAAAGAATAGAGGACCAAAGTGAAGTTTTTTTAACTCCTGTAGTCATTTCCTTAGGGTTTTGTTCAAATTTTGTTGGTTTAGTTTTATATTTTATGGGCAATTTTAATGAAAAAGTCATGGTCTTAACCATAAAATATGGGCAACAATTTTTTGGCGTGCCTTTAGTGTTAGGAATTTTGACAATTTCTGTTGAAACTGATGCTTATGACGTATGTTGTGTCTGAAATGAAGTAAATTACATTTGGTTAAAATTGTTGAAAAGACTTGAATGACGACTGGGTCAGCTACGATTAGTTGGAATTTTTTTCCAATTAAAGGTTAGTTAAAGTTTGATAAATTAGGTTACTCATTTAATTTGGCAAGCATTTGTTGGGTGCTCAACTTTTTGAAGAAAATTGTGCTAGTTTGATTTACACATGTAATACAGTGTTAAGAATATTTTTCGGATAGTTTAACCTAATAACACTCATGGAAAAAAGAAAAAATTATCCTCACACAATTCTTGTCACAAGACAAAAGTTAATCCAGCATCAACATCTTTTGTATTTTATTTAAGGCATAACACACAACTATGTCTTTTAATTTGATCTTATTTTATATTTATGTTCTTCAATTTTTGGTGTGCATAAGTAGACACTTAAATTTGTATAAAGTTAAACAAATAAACACACACGTTTTTACGTGACACCCTACATGACAATTTGAGTCTGACGTGATATCCTACGTGTATTATGTCACATAGGACTCGTGTGTCTACTTGTTCAACTTTGTACAAGTTTAAGTGTCTACTTGTGCGCACCAAAAAATGAAGAACATTAATATGAAATATGATCAAATTAAAAGATATATTTATGTATTAGACCTTTATTTATCATGGACTGAATATAGTAACATGAGATGTCTTAGGTGATATATATGTCCTTATATTTTTTTGTTATTGTAGAATTGCCTGATGAGTATAAATTGAGAACATTAACTAAAAAAAACTTAGCACCGATCGTGTTTCTTCTGCCACTCCACATCTTCTTGGCAGTAAAAATACAAATCCAACACTCATTATTTCTTTTGATAATTTTTGGTTGAAAGACAACACTAGATCATTAATTTTTGAAGATTTGAGTTGAATCTGACAGTTGAAAATTATTGAAATTGGTATTAAAAGGTTGAATCATGTCAAATTTGAAGTTGATTTGAACAATTTGTATCAATTTTAAAGAAAATGTATGGAGCTCAAATTTCTATACAACAAATTATGATGATCTTGATGAATCAATATTTTTTTTGCCAAAAATCAAAAAATAATTTGGCAATCCATTATATATGGTCAATTGAAATTGCCAAATTGGCAAATCCCAAATGACCATAACATGTTGCATTGGTCAATTTGTATGCACATAACATGTTATGGTGATTATCAGGAATTAGCTAAAAAAATCCACGATCACCATAATTTGCTATTAAGGCAAGTCTCTTACGGACTCTCTATGATTTCACATTTGATTTTGGTGAAATGATTATTATCTGCTTAATTTTTTAAGGAATTTTCTTTTTAAAATAGTCATCCACCTAATTAATAATTTAGATTAAATATAACCAGTAAAAATATCCCCTTTGATTGATCCAACATTTTCCTCACTTTGATAGTGAATCACCTATTAAAAGGATAGACCTGCACGCCTTATTTGAGACTACTAAAACAAGCGATGGACTCTTTCATCAAATAAGAGATATAACATATTTTATGATCTTGTATAATCAATGTATATCATCTAAAAAGGTATAAAGTAGATTTGGCTGGGAGGATATATTTAAAAGGCCAAATTTTAAACAATGACAAAAAAAGAAGAAGAGAAATTGGCATAAATATTTATCATTTTAACTTGATTTCAACTGACATTTATATCTTTTAATTTTGAGTGTGCATAAATAAATTAAATTTGTATAAAGTTAAACAAGTAAACACATAAATCCTACGTTATATAATACACATAAAACATCATGAAAAACACAAATTATCATATAAAACACCACATAAAAAACACATATCTACTGATTCAATGTTACATAAATTTAAATATCTAACCACCTAATTATATAAATAATCCAAAAAATATTATATTTATTTCAATCATCCCTCTTATTTAAGAAATCGATCTGAACTTGGACAAAATTCCATCTGGACTGACCCCTTTATATACAAAAGGAGGTGGCAGTTTCTTTATATTGGATATAAAGTAAAGACGTGTAGAAACCAAACTCAAACATGACATGGCATGGCGGTTTTGGACAACATATGACTCATCTGCTTTGCGTGACCTTTCTATAACTTGACGCAAAATTACCAAAAACCTCATATATGCGCCACGTGTCCTATCCATTCTCAAATACTACATGAACAAATCTAAGTACTCCCCGCACTAAATTATTTTATCTCACCAAACAAATGGTTTGGACACCTAATTAATAGCCACCTTCCCTTAAAAAATATTTGGTCAACCACTTAAAAAGAAAACACCACTTGTATTTATATTGATATTAAATTGTTTTTTCTTTTTCTAGATTAGTAAACAAAATCATTTAATATCAATTCCTATTATTTTCATGCATGGAATGTGTCCTTTTTCGCATTTTTACTAGCTATCATATGATTAATAAGGAATAATCTACCATGTATAATGGAAGATATAATTTGAAATCCTAAAGGTGGATTTATTTGACATATATACTATAATTTCTTTTTATAGGAAGCCAATATATTCTCTATTTCAACCTACGTAGCATAATTTGAATTTTATGAGTCAAATAAATTAAATATAATCATGTATTTTGACATGGAATTTCCAATTTTTTAAAAATAAAATTTATATATTTAAAAACTAGATTTAAAAAATATACTATAAATCATAATAATTAATAATTTAATATTTTTTTATATATTTTAAATTTGGAGCAATTACTTTAATTACTTCAATAGAAAAAAAAAGTCATTAAGAGAAATGACTATATGTGAGAAATTAACTTAAATCTATCAGTAATATTTTTTTCTCCCATCAAAATAATTTCCTCAGGAATATGGCGCGTTTAATCAGTCAAAATTTTCATAAGTAGACTAAATAAAGATGAAATATATAGTTGAGATGACTTTGAATTTCAACTGCCTAAACCATTAACCATCAAACACGACTAAAAATAACACCAACTCCCACCTCCCTAACCCAAATTCAATTTTCTTCTATATATATAATTATATCCCTTCTCAAACTTCATTAAAAAAAAAAAACTCATTCTTCTTCCTCTGTTTTTCAAAATTTTGCTCTGTTTTTCAACAAAAGAAAAGCACACTCAACTCACGAATTAATTAATTATGGCGTTCGTTTTAGTATCAGGAAAATCCACCAAAGCACAATTAGTAGCCATAGCAGATGCAGCTTCGTTGTACTGTGCTATTTTCATATTGGGTCTGCTTTTAATTAGCTCAGTGAAAGAGAATTATTCAACTGATGGAGATGGAGCCGTCATTAAAGGGAACCACTTCCTGAGCAGACCTTGTGATGAAATTTATGTGGTCGGAGAAGGAGAAACGTTACATACGATTAGTGATAAGTGCGGTGATCCTTTTATTGTTGAGGAGAATCCACATATTCATGATCCTGATGATGTTTTTCCTGGTCTTGTAATCAAAATCACTCCTAGGAACAGATCGTAGATATACTGTTTCTGTAATTTAATGAGGTTCTTTGTTTTCCCTAAATCCTGCGAGCAGAGCAGAGTAGAATCTACTCTGTTTTGCTCGCGGAGATTAGATTTTTCTCATGGGAATCAAACTGTTTTTTTCTTACTTTTTCATTTAGCTTTTGGGGTTCTGTAAATGAATGATAAGAATAAAAATTTAAAGATGGTGGAGTTGAGACTTGAGCTATAGAGGTTCAAAAGATCTTGTAATTTCATTAGATAAGTATATATTAGTAGTATTAAGTATATGTTTTGCTTTTTCTCTGTTATGCCTCTTTTCTTTGTTTCTTAGAACAACTAAATCCTTCTCTCTGTTTTTATATTTGTTTCACTTCTGGTTCACTCAAATCACAAAACACATGATGAATTTTGCTTTGATTTTTCATTCGAATATGATATCCATATAGAAGTCTGACTAATTTAAATTCATGCGGCGTAGAATTCATTTAATAGAAACGGTCTCTACGCGTTCTTATGATACTAGTTTTTTAAAATCTAATTCGCTAGATTACTTTTTAAAAAAAATGTAAAACTACGATACGACATGAAAGATGTGGAAAAACAAGAAAAGCAAGTAAAACTATCTAATTCATTTTCATAATAGTTTCTTTGTTTTCTTTTTTTGATTCTGTTTATTTTGATTATTATTCTGTCATTAACACAAAAAAAAAGAAAAAGAAGCTTTTAGTGCGTGCAACGGAATATTGGATAATTTCGTAGGAGTAGCAAAGAAACTCATAATAAGGGTCAAGGAACTACTAATTTTAAAATTAACGTGGTTTATCAATCGATTTGGGAAAAAATTAAAGAGAAAAATCACCTATTTTGTACTCATTTTAATCTTGTTTATTTTCTTGGTCAGATCACTATTTTATTCCCATTTAATATTAATATTGTGCATGCGGTTGAGCATATGTTCTTCTCTTCCTATATGTACTTAATTGTATAGGAAAAATAGGAAAAACAGATAATCTGTTGTCAGCAATTTTAATATAAAAGCTTAATGAGGAAGATCATTGAAAGCACAGCCTAAAGAAGATAGATTTTGGATTAAAATTTAAAAAGAAATTTGACTGTAGTGGTGGATTCAAAATTTAATTAAAATTTAAGAGTTTTTATAACAAGGTTAAGTTAATATTCATTTGGGTTGTTTAAATAAAATTAAAAGAAATACTTGTATACACTTATTATAAAATTAAAAAGTAAACAATAATAGCCTTTGTGGACAAACTTTTAAAATTAGCTTATTTTGAAAAATGCTTTCGAAAAAGTATTTTTGGCGAAAACAATTTGTATTTGACCAATAAAGTTAAAAAACTTTTGAGCAATAATTAGCATTAAATTAAGCTTTTAAAAATGTTTTTAAGTATATTTTTCTCAAAAAAGGCTTTTAGGGAAAAAATAAATTTTTAGCTTCTAAAACAATTTCTCTACTCTTTAAAAGTATTTACTTTCTTCAAAAACATGGTCAAACGCTCACGTTTGAAAGAAATAAACTTGACCAAACACGCTATAAATAAAAAGTCATAAATTAGAATTCCTAACTTATATAAGCCAAAATGTTTTTTGGGCAATTTTTTAATTTTTACTTTCCATATGATATGTTTAAAATTACAAAATTAAATTCTACATATCTTTAATTTAAAATAAAAAAGTTTAATTTTTTTCTACTTACTTAAATTTCTTGTCAAATAAACTACACAAATAAAATAAAACAATAGAAATGTACAATAATAATTCAATCCATAACCACATGCTTATATGTTTTTCCGAGAGGCCATATGTCACTTTGTTCTCTCTGCATTGTTGAAAAGTTCTACATCCAAATAAATAAATAAATAAATAAATATCTTATATGAATTTGAACATTTTTTTTCTCTTAAGTTAACTTTTAGGATTAAATTAGATCTAAAATTCATGTATTTGTAAGTATTATAGAAAGATTCATCTCAATTATTATGTACCAATGTTATGCCCCACTGTATTAAATTATCTATTATGCATCAAATGTTCAACTCTAGACGTGAGGTGAAGTCTGAAGATAATGTTGAAAAATGTTATATTAAATTAAAAAAAAAGAATTATCTTCGTATATAAATTTCGACAATCCTTCTTTCATTAACTAATTTTTGAAATTAAATTACACCTAAAATTCATTTGTTTATGTTTATCGTTAATTAGTCCCATGAGCTAGAGAATTAAGACAGTTACATTTGATAGAATGCTTGAAATAGATATTCCTTGAATGTAGACTCATCATATGATGAAGTTAAAAAAGTTCTTATTTTATATGAATTGCTTACATTTAAATTTGACATAATATATAAACATGACTCTTAATTTAACGTCAGCTGACAACTATGACCTTTAACTTTGGGTGTGCACAAGTAAGCACTTAAACTTGTATAAAATTGAACAAATAAACACATCCGTCCTACATGGCACCCTACGAGGCAATTTTGTGTCCAACGTGACGTTCTACGTGTATTATGCCATGTAGGACACGTGTGTCTACTTATTTAATTTTATACAAGTTTAAGGGTGTGTTTGGTATGAAGGAAAATGTTTTCCTGGAAAACAAGTTGATTTTTGACTTATTTTCTCATGTTTGGTTGGTGAGTAGAAAATATTTTTCGGAAAAGATTTTTAGTGTTTGATTTATGAATGAAAAATATTTTTGAGAAATATCTTTTATTTTTACTAGAATAGAAAATATTTTTTAAAAACAAACTTAAATTTTTTTGGGGGGTGGGGGGTGGTAGGAGGTGGGTGACGGGGGGGTCGAGGGTAGGGGTGAAAAATTTAAATTTTGAAGTTGAAAATATTTTTTAAAAACAAACTTAAAATTTGTTTTGGGAGTGGGGGCAGGTAGGGGGGGTGGGGTGGGGGGCTGATAGGGGGTGGGTGGCGAGGGGTCGAGGGTTGGGGTGAGAAAATAAAATTTTGAAGTTAAAAATATTTTTTAAAAATAAACTTAAATTTTTTTTTGGGGGGTGGGGGCTGGTAGGGGATTGGGGGCTGGTAGGGGGTGGGTGGGGGGGTCGAGGGTTGGGGTGAAAAAATAAAATTTTGAAGTTGAATTTTTTTTTAAAAAACAAA
>JAJOOS010019531.1:0-23476 GCA_029582725.1 Solanum chiquidenum
AAAAAATATTATTTTTTATTTTTTTTTAATTAAAAAATAACATTTACACACGTGGCGGGCGAGTGTGTACAAACACAACCAACTTGGGTGGCTGAACGTGCCACATCAGCACAAAAGGTGTACAAAAATACAAAAAAAATGAGTTCAGGGGGTAATAGGACTCTAGTTAAGTTTATGTGTGTCTCTGGGATTTCGGTCATAGTCTAGGGGGGTACTTATGCATTATCCCAAAAATTAAATATCATAACGCGGAACTATAACATTATACTCAACAATAGCAATATAGCATCCCCGTTGGTTGTATCGATCCAATACGTCTTCGCCGTGGCACTTCCCTGCGCCAACTGAAAAACTCCAGAACCACCAACTATCGGTATCTCACGATACTTATGAAACGTTGGATTTCGGCCAAGTACACTAAGCGTGCTACCATTGTACTCGCCACTTGTGAACACAAAGTTGAGGGTCATGAGAAAATTTATCACAAATTTAGTTGTATAGTTGCATTTGGTTCCTTATTTCATTATTGATTTTAGAAAATTTATTGCTACATGTCATATAAGGGTATGAAAAGAATGCCATTTTTTCGTATCTTTAGGTTTTAATTTTTGATAAGGATATCTTTAGGATATAATATATTTACAAATCTCATCAACCTAAAATTGATAAAATTGACATTATTTTCCTACATTCTTGTATAATTAGTGGACAACTTAGATTTCTTTTTTTATATAAGCGGATTGAAAGAGTTGATTTGGTTTTTGTGGAATCAAACTCAATGGAAGATGAATTAATATGAAGATTTGGTAGGAAGATAATTTTTTGTTAGTACAAAATAAAAGTCAAGATAGTATCTTGGTAGGTGAAATTTAGGTAACCATAAAATGGTTTCACATGTTTAATCTTGACATTTTGACACATAATGACATCAATAGGAAAAATTCATTCCTATAAATAGGTTGCTTTTAGTTCATTTTTAAGACATTCTCTCACTTGCTTTCTCACCTTCTAAGACATTTGATTTTCTCTTTCTTGTAATATTTCATTTGTATTCTTTGGAGAGTGAAATACATATTGGTGCAGTTATTCTTTGGTGGACGTAGGACCATTTTGATTCGAACCACATTAAATATTATTGTTCTTCCTTGTTCTTTATTTTCACATTTCCGCTAACACGGATCATATTGGGAAGGTCATATAAATCTGTAAGATTAAAGTCAAACCCAAAGTCTTATTCTTTTTAAGCCATAGCCATCTTTTGCGAAAATAGTCATAATAAAACTAATTCTTTAATTGGATTAATCATGTAATTGATGGTTAAATAAACAATTTCAATCACTTTAAGAAATTCTTTTTCAAACGAGTTATATTCTTTGTTAGCCACGAGATGCTTAAATCGTTGGTCAATCGCATTTTTGAGATCCATAACACTTTCCTCGAGGAAATTACTGGAATTTTTACCCTTTCTCTAATAGAATTAAAGGTTTTAAAATACCTTTTCAAATAATTGATTTCCTAATTTCATTAAAAAAAAAAAAATAAGTGCCGACTCATGTTTTTCACAAAACAAGCCAAGTTATGAGACGTTTTTAATTGAGTTTGAAAGTGGATCATAAAAGATCCTAGATGGATTGAAGCTATGCAAAATGAGACTGAAACACTCCAAAATAATCACACTTGGGATTTGGTCAACTAACCAGATGGTAAAAAGCCTACAGACTGCAAGTGAACATACAAATACAAAATTTAAAAGAAATAGGTAGATTAAAAGAAACCCTTGTTGCTAAAGGATAATAATTGAGTTTTAAATTTAATATTTGTACATATTTAATAAATATACTAACACAAATACACTATTTAAATAAAATCTACTGAATTTGATCAAATCCGCATGCAGGACTACTAGCTCCGCCTCTAATAAAAAAGACATCATCTTTCATAGTAAAAATGGTATCAGTACTCAGGACAGTGCTATCAATTGCAACAACAAGGCACTGACCACACCCACCAAATTATTATACTTAACAGTCACAAAAACAGATATAACATCCAATATACAAACGTACGTTGAGCCAATAACTTCAACAACCAAATAGATCATACATAGGAGTTGCATTAAGGATTGTAAGGTATATCAATTTGGTGGTATAAAGATAGTTTGGCCTTTTTATATTTCTGGTGCAATTCTCACCTCATGAGCTAGCTTTGGAGTGAGTCTGTCAGTTACTCAAATCTGGTCACCCACTTTTTAATTTTGAAGATTTGGTGGATAAAAGTTCTTTCATTCAATAAATTTTATCTTCCCTAAGAATTAAAGTTGTTCACTTATATTTAAAAGGGAAAAAGGTCAAATATGCCCCTAAACTATTCGAAAAGGTAATATACCCCGTTTAAAGTTTGGCTCACTCGTGCCCTCGCCGTCCAACTTTTGGTCTAGATATGCCCTTATGGGTGTTAGTTGGCCAGGTGGAAATATCCAACTCATTTTACATTTCTTTAAATGCCAAATGGAATTGCCACGTCATTTTTACATTATCATGTGACATTTATATTAAAGAGAAAAGACGCAAATATACCCTTAAACTATTCGAAAAGGTCTAGATATACCCCCCTTTTAAATAAACTACCCTACCCGTTTTCAACAAAAAAATTTAAATTTTTATTTTTTTCGGTAAATCTCGAAAATGAGTAATTGACTAATAGAAAATAGGAAAAATATGGAAAAAAAAATATAAAATTAACGCCAAAAATTCACAAATAAATATAGTAACCTTAAATTCAATAATTTCAACAATTTTTTTAAATTTTTTTTTTTTTCGATAAATCCCTAAAATGAGTAATTGATTAATTAAAAATATAACCTAAAAATTCAGCATAAAGTCATTTTCATATTTTTCATATTTTTTATTAATCAATTACTCATTTTCAAGATTTATCGAAAAAAATTTGTTGAAATTGTTGAATTTAAGGTTACTATATTCATTTGTGAATATTTGGCGTTAATTTTATATATTTTTTTCATATTTTTCCTATTTTTTATTAGTCAATTACTCATTTTCGGGATTTACCGAAAAAAATAAAAAATTTAAAAAAACTGTTGAAACGGGTCGGATAGTTTATTTAAAAGGGGGTATATTTGACTCTCTTTCCTTTAATATAAATGCCACGTGACAATTTCATTTGGCATTTAAAGAAATGTAAAATGAGTTGGATATTTTCAGCTGGCCAACTAACGCCCATAAGGGCATATCTAGACCAAAAGTTGGACGGCGAGGGCAGAGTGAGCCAAACTTTAAATGAGGGTATATCTAGACCTTTTCGAATAGTTTAGGGGCATATTTGACCCTTTTCTCTATTTAAAATAAAAGAGTTCCCATTTATTATGACCCTAATAATAATATAATCATCTAGTTGCCTACACACCTTTTTTTGTTTACGCCTGGCGCCGGCTTTGACCTTCAGATTATTTAAATTTAAATAGTTAATATCATGAGTCATGACTTATATTAAATTTTATGTAATTTTAAAATATGTAAATTTTAATTTTAAAAATTTAAGATGTAGTTTTAAAATATGTAAATTTTATTTTTTTAAAATTAAGATTTTATGTCTGAATTTTCGATCAAAGGTTTCGTTTCATTGATCAATACACATCTTTATTCTAACAACAAAATACATAAACTATAGAAGTATACATTCAATTATAATGAACATGAAATTACAAATTTAAAAAAAGAAAAGGAAAAAAAAAGCAAAGCACGTCAAATGTCATAATGCTGGACAATAACATTGTACTCAACAACAGCACCGGTAGAATTCAGCCAAGAGGTTTTCGCGGTGGCGATTCCCTTAGCCAATCGAAAAATTCCTGAACCACCAACGATAGGCATTTCACGATACTTATGGCGTGCCGGATTCCTACCAAGTACACTCAACGTGCTCCCATTATACTTTCCAGTTGTGAACACAAAGTTGAGAGTCATGAGAAGGGCAACCTCATTTTGATCAGCTCCACCATAAATCCCTTGGGCTCGACCCACTATAGTCGAGTCGGGCTCAAGTCCAACTGTTAATGGATCATCTATCATTGCAACATACCCAAAAAAAATTGGGGATGTGGACTGGATTATTGGAACTGCACTTGGATTTTTCCCACTAACTATGTCATGAAAATAAAAATGAAATTTAGTTACCTTTTGCTTTGCATGAGGAAGCTTCTTGAACCATTTTTCAACAGCTTTGGGTCCAAATTCAACCCCTTCAGTTATTGGCATAAGAATAAAGCAAAGCAATAGAAGTAGGCATGCTTTTTCCATCTCTTAATTTCTACTTTTGTTGATAATGAATGAATTGCATATACAAGGACATGAAAATATATATTATAGTAGATGTTGGTTGTTGAAAATGTCAAAAGATAGAAAAGATTAATGTATTTTAAAAATATATGCATTACATTAATCTCCACTATGCACGTTGCAGGCGGCTAAATGCTAATGTATAATTTTGGTGTTTTTTTTTTGTTCCACGTGGTATTTGGTGTCTGTATTGAAGCTTCGTCTAAATTAAATCTGAATCATGCATACGACTTAAACCAAAACCTCTAATGAAATGTGAAGTAATTTCATCCCTACACTACAATCCAAGTGGATAAATATTATTTTGGTTACAAATATACATTAATGTGCACATTAGGTCAAACTATTGCAACCCATGTTCCAGACAATTAATGTAATGTTAAACTATTGCAACTAATATATCCTTTTTAATGGAACGATTATGTTCTATGTCTTCTAGGAAAATATTTACATGTTTTAGCCTATAGTATTTAATTGAGTTTGTTATTCGATTTAGTTTATATTTATGGGTAAACACTTTTTAAATGTTTTTATATAAAGTCGATATATTATATTATGTGACGTAATATTTTATAGTGAATCATATATTTATGAAAAAATTCCCTTTTTTCTTAGTGTTCTTATTCTACCTCAACTCAACTGTGGTGCACTAGTGGGAGTATTTCACCCTTAATCAGAAGTGTCGGGTTCGAAATCTAGGTATGAAAAAAATTCGGTTGGGAGCGCCATCTCCGAATGAACCCTGCAGAGCGCGATCCGAATATAGTTGGAGCTCCAATGTGAACTCCAGACACCGAGTGGTAAACCAAAAAAAAAATTAAAAAAAATACTCAACTGTCGCTATATAACCCACACTTTGAATAAACGGTGAAAGCATTTTATACCATTTAAAGTTGTATTCTTGAAGAATAGTCAACCAAATAAAATAAGTATAAAGCTTACGAAGAAATAGGAAGATTAAAAGAAAAGCTCGTTGCTAAAGGATAAAGCCCACAAAAGAAAATTGATTATCGAAAAAAGCAGAGGCGAAGTTAGAATTTTATGAGTTTTGATTTTTATAATAATAATTTTAAGTGATAATAAATGAATTTTAAATTTAATATTTATACATATTTAATAAATTTACTAATACAAATTCATTATTTAAATAAAATCTAATGAATTTGACGGTACTCACATGCGGACTACTAGCTCTTCCTCTAAATAAAACGACATCATCTTTTATAGTAAAAACTAAAAAAGAGATAAAATAAAAAACACACCTACTATTTCTTTTTTAGTTTCATACCTAAACTATTGAGAGTATGAGTTTCATACTTATACTATCACGTATTAGTTTGAGAAACACACCTCCCTCATTTATTTCACTTTCATCATGGTTGTGTAATGGTGTGTGTAATAGACTCTCTCTTTTCTAAAAAACAATTATCACATCACACTTCACATGGAAAAAATATTCCACCTTGACAAAAATTAAATAAATTAGTAGTATCAGTTAAAGTTAAAGATTAAAGTATTACTCTACTATTCTAAAAATAATATTTATAAAATAAAATGTAAAATATTTTTCTTACCCCACTCCACCACGTCCTCCCCCCCCCCCCCACCCCCAATCCCTTCAAATAATAATTTAGATGTTATTTTTATTTTTTTATTTGTATATATATATATATATATATATTATTTTATTTTAGAAAAGTATATTTTACTTGCCGCAAGACTTTTTTAAAAATAAAATTTTATTTTTGTTATATTCGGTACTCAAGAAAATAATATTTTCCTAAAAATATGTGTATATATTTAAGACAAAACGAGAAAAATGTAAAAGATATAAAAATAAATTAAGAGCGGAGGGTTAGATGGGGTAGGGTAGAATATTTGTTTTAACGGGGGATAGTCGGGGCCCGGGGGGAGGTGGTGGAGTGGGGTGAGAAAAATATTATAATTATTTTTTAAATTTTTTTTTATTATTTTTAGATAGTAATACTTTGATATATAATTTTTTAATTATATTAATAGTTTATTTAATTTTTGTCAAGGTGAAATATTTTATCTAATATGAAATGTCATGTGGCAAGGTTATTGCATATAAAAGAGAGTGTTTTTAAAACTAAAATTTGAGGAGAAATTTGACAAATAGTGTTTGTCCATATAATTTGTCATTATTGACAAATATTTTTGGCAAATAACCCAAATTCTCAAATACTAGAAAAAACTAGTATTTGGGTCAAATCTCATTATTTGAAAACTTTTACAAATTCAAATTCTACACCAAACTTTTATCTTTCACAAAAAACCCTCTATAGTATTTTTTTTTGCGTTGTATTACATAATTTTTTACGCGAACACCAAAGCAGTGATGAAATAATCAGTAAATATGAAAGTGATGATATGGTTGAGGATGAAAATGACGAGCAATTAGCTTAGGGTAATAAAGTCATGTGCTTCATCTACTTCACGATGTATGGAATGATTCTTGTTGCACTCACTTCAAACTACCACATTGCTCAAATGTCATGGACACTACTTGTTATTTGCTGCAACGAAGATTCAATTGACCTGTTGCGGAAGTCATGAATCTTGTTACGTCGACGTTTCTATCTTGCTATGTAATACAAACTTATGGTTAATTTTGATAGTTTTTAAAACTTATGGGTATAAATCATATTTATTAAAAAGGTGAAATATATGTCCCAAATATTATGGCCAAACACATAGTGAAATTTCACCCAAATAATATTTGCCAAAAATATTTAGAAATCTATGGTCAAACGCTAGCTAAATGATAGTTTAGATATGAAACTCACACTTTCAATAATTTAAGCATAAAACTAAAAAAAAAGAATAGTTTAAATATATTTTTGACACTTTTCACTAGTAAAAATGGTATTAATACTCAGGACAGACGTGGAAGTTGCATTAAGGATTGTTCGGTACATCAAAAATTAACCTGGATAAGACACTCATATTTGGCAGTAATATAAAAATTGTCTGTACTCATACAAGAAGATTTGTCACGGAAATACAGAAGCTTAGCCTCCACATTTTCATAATTAATCTGCTAATATTAGGGTTGGTCCATCTCTATTTATAATTTATCATTGTTGCGCTTTTTTATTAAATTACTCATACCCCGGATGTCCAATTCTAGGCATGAATTGTGTTGAGTCTCACATTGGTGGATAATTTGGCCATTCTATATGTCTGGAGCAAATCTCCCTCATGAACTAGCTTTGGGGTTGATTAGGCTAAAGATTCATAACACCTTTGACCAGACTTATATATAGAAATATATTGAAATAATTTTTTTTTATAAATGAGATGAGGAGGGGGAAGAAGCAAATGATATGAATAGTTTCACCTAGATACCTAGTTCAGTTACTCGGATATATTCATCCACTTCTTAATTTTGAAGATTTGATGTATAAAAGTCCTTTCATTCAATAAAATTGTTAGTATCATGACTTATAGTATTTTTATATAGTTTTAAAAAGTCTATCTAAAATTAGAGTTCCCATTTATGATGACCCTAATTCGCTTAGCAATTGTTTTATCTTGCTTGACATATTCAAATATAATGAACATGAAATTACAAATGAAAATAATAAAAAGCAAAGCACATCAAATGTCATAATGCAGGACTATAACATTGTACTCAACAATAGCATCGGTAGCATTCAGCCAATAGGTTTTCGCGGTGGCGATTCCCTGAGCCAATCGAAAAACTCCAGAACCACCAACAATAGGCATCTCACGATACTTATGAAATGCCGGGTTCCTGCCAAGTACACTCAACGTGCTACCATTATACTTGCCAGTTGTGAACACAAAGTTGAGGGTCATAAGAAGGGCAGCCTCCTTTTGACCGGCTCCACCATAAATCCCTTGGGCTCGACCCACTATAGTCGAGTTGACCTCGGGTCCAACTGTTAGTGGGTCGTCAATCATTGCAACATACCCAAAGAAAGTTGGGGATTTGGACTTGATTATTGGAACTGCGGTTGGATTTTTCCCACTAGTTATGTCATGAAAATAGAAATGAAACTTAGTTACCTTTTGCTTTGCATAAGGAAGCTTCTTGAACCATTTTTCAACAGCTTTGGGTCCTAATACAACACCTTGAACCATTGACATAAGAATAAAACAAAGCAATAGAACTAGGCTTGTTTTTTCCATCTCTTTTTACTTTGTCTATAATGAATACATTGCATATACAAGGATATAGTGTATATATATATGGTAAGTAGATGTTGGTTGTTGAAAAAAGTCTAAAGAAAGAAAAGATTAATGTATTCAGAGAGTAAAATATAGAGAAGGTTGTAACTCATGTAAGTTAGTTGACTTTTAGGAGTGTTGTATTGTGATTTGTGAGTATTTAAAAAAATATGCATTGCATCAATCTGCACGACACAAGCTACAGGCAGCTAGTATTATTTTTGTTTCACCAAATTGCGCCTCAAAATTAAGACCTTTGATTAAAGATGGTTCAAAGTAATCTTATAACCATGGCACCTCAAATTTAGTTTATATTTATGTATTAACACTTTTTATGTGCTTTTACATAATGTTTCATATTGAACTATATATTTTTGAAAATTTCCCTTTTTTTCTTATTCAATGATCAAATTCATTAATATGTATATGTTCTTCAAGTAGTGTACTTATTCTACCTCAACTCAACTGTCTTTATATTATTCTTGAAGAATAGTCAACCAAATAAAATAAGGATGACTATAGCCACATGATAAATTAAATAGCGATTATGACTCTCTACCAATAATTCAAGCAAAGGGCCCCACCATTATCACCTAAACAAGTGACAAAAGAGAGTCTACTTTTATCCCTCCACAACGCTACAACCACAAAATATTTTGGATATTATATATGTTGACATAATTATGTTGGAACAAGAAATATCTAAAAGGAAGTGAATAATTGAAGAAAGTTCCTACATCACAATATATATATTTAAAAAGCTTAATACATAATAACCCTTTAAATTTATCAAAATATTACATTTACACATTCAAATTAAATCTTGTTCCAATTAAACACCTCAACTCTTAATAAAGTGTTTCAATTCAAATTTTATAAAAAAAATTGAGTTGTTTTCATTCGTCTATTAAATGGTTATCCTAACCACTTATGCACATCAATCTTAAGTAGAAAATATTTAAAATGATGTCATGTTTGCCTTTGGGTTTTATGGCTTATTGAGGCAAAAGAAAATGACATATTTTATGTGATTAACTTAACTATCTAATAGACGAATGAAACACATCAAAAAATAATAATCAATTTTTTCACTAAAAACATCTAATTTGAACCCTTTATTAGAAATTGAAGTGTTTAATTGAAAGAACACATAATTCTGCGGTCTAAATGAAATATCTAACCATAAGTGGGGTGGTTATGCATTAAGCCTTACTAGAATGCATAATTGCATATATTAAGAGGCGGAAAAACTCATCTTTTCAGTGTATAGAAACAGAGAGGAAAGAAAGAAAATCCAGAAGAAGAGGAAGTGCTTTATTGCTTCTTCTTCTTCTTCTTCTTCTTCTTCTTGAGAAATTATTCTAAAAATGGGTGCCGAGGTGTCTAAACAAGTCGAAAGACGAAAAGCTATCGATACTCAGAAGAAAAGCTTGTGTGATCTCAAGGAGAAAAATGGATGCAACTTTCCAGGTTATGATTATCATGAACAGGACAGAAAAAATTGGATGTCAACACTTGCCCCTGAAAAACTTCATGTGAACCAGATTGTTTGGCCAGGTACGCGAAAAGCATATTCAGAATTTAAATTTTATAAATTTATGATTCATAATTTGATATTTCATATCAATGTTTCATGTCTTACCTTTGTAGGCACACATGATTCTGCAACTGATGAGATTGGAATCCCATTCATTTCTCGCCCTTTCGCACAATGCCAATCTTTGTCGATTTACCAACAACTGGTAACTGGTGTTCGTGTTCTTGACATTCGTGTTCAAGAAGATCGACATGTATGCCATGGCATCCTTCTTTGCTACCATGTTGAGGTTGTTATCAATGATGTCAAGAAGTTCCTATCAGAAACACATTCAGAGATAATAATCCTGGAAATCCGTACAGAGTTTGGTCATGATGATCCACCAGATTTTGACAAGTATTTGGAGGCTGAGCTAGGGGAGTTTCTCATCCACCAAGATGACAATGTTTTCAACAAGACTATTGCAGAGCTATTGCCAAAACGAATAATATGCATTTGGAAACCAGGAAAATCACCTCAACCTAGACAAGGAAGTCCTTTATGGAGTTCGTGTTACCTAAAAGATAACTGGATAGACACTGACTTACCTGAAAAGAAATTCGAAAGCAACATGAAGTATTTGAGTGAGCA
This sequence comes from Solanum chiquidenum, assembly GCA_029582725.1. NCBI lineage: Eukaryota > Viridiplantae > Streptophyta > Magnoliopsida > Solanales > Solanaceae > Solanum > Solanum chiquidenum. The sequence continues at coordinate 10,738 of JAJOOS010019531.1, forward strand.
ACCACCAATAACATCCCGGAAATTCTTTTACAGGGTGGAGAACACGGTGACACCACAGGCAGATAATCCAGTACTGTGGGTGAAACCAGTGACTGAACGGATTCATCCATATGCAAGGTTGTTTATAATGGAATGTATTTCTCGAGGTTATGGTGATCGATTACAAATATTTTCATCAGACTTCATAGATGAAGATTTTGTGGATGCGTGCATTGGTCTAACAAATGCAAGGATCCAAGGGAAGCTCTGAATCTGAACATATGTTTACAGGTTAATATAGCAGTAAAAATATGTCTTTCAGGAATTTCAATTATGTACATAGTTTGATCAGAAAGCAATGCATCCTACTTGTTGCTGAAGAGGTATCTGTAACTAAGAATACGTGAATTATCACTTGCATGTTTGGTTTGTGTATTCGTTCATCATGATCTTGTGTTTTGTTAAGCTCATGGTACTGTCAATTTATCAAAAAGTAATTTCTTGATCACAATCTATCCCTGATTGTTTTCATGAAACAGAAACTTCTTTATGCAGCAAATATTAAAGGAACTGTATGGACATAGTAGAACACAATAGTATGAAAATAGGAAAAAGAAGAAAATTCACTTTTTTCATATCATTATAAGGTTGCATCAATATGAACTATGCCTAGGCCCTAGAAGAACCATTTTCTAATCTCATATCTCTACAAAACTCCTTGAAATTATTGGATATCAAAGAATGTATTCATGCTAAAACGGAGGAACCAAAAAGTAAGAATAATGAAATAACAGATCGAGTGTATATTCCTGCACAAAGCAGACAATTGGATTGATTGCAAGATTTTAAGATTCATGTCAAGTCAAATTTGATATATTAAAAGAGTTTTAGACCAGAAAACTCTTGATAACTTCTCATTATAATATGGATGCATAATCAAGTAAAATCAATCTCGCATTGAAACAGAATTTATAATTAAACAGAGGTGTGCACATAAGAACTCAAATGTCAAGTACATAAGCAACATATCTGGAAGTTATCCATCGCCCACCACAAGAAGTTATTGTGATTTATCCTACTTGCTCTATTGTCTCAAAAACAGAGGTGTGCACATAAGAACACAAAAGTTAGTTTACCCTCAGCTACGCTAACAACAATAGGTGACCCATCATAACTCTTTCCTCTTATGCATTTCAAGTTAGCAGTCTTAGCATTCTGAAAACTAACATCATGAGTTTCTTGGTCCTTCATGGAATTATTCTGTCACCGATGACGTGCACCCAGACTAGTCTTCCAAATTCTATCAATTCAAAGGTATTGAGAATACTTTGGACACTTCTATCCAGCCGCTTTGTAGCTACACTAGTTAATCTGTTGTACAACAATAACATATAAGTATCACGATTCACCAATTGTATCTCAGTTTTGAATAGCTAAAGCTTACCAATGGTGAAACTTATGGTAATGAGCGAAATATTAAATAGTGCAAAATACCTCTTCATGGCTAATGAGTTGATTCAGAGGAACGTGAAAGATTTGGCCTCTCATGTCCCCTGCACTATTTGCATCAGCCCGAGAAAGTAGATTAGAGCTGGAACACTCAGCCAAGTCCTGAACGTCCAATACAGGGTTGTTTTGCACCAATACACTCATAAAATGACGTAATTCTCTTACTTCTTCCTTTAATTTTTGTATGTCACTTCTTAAAGAAGCAACATCCTCGGTGTATTGCTGTTTGAATTTGCTGATTTCTTCATCTATTTTTAGATAACTTGTTGCCACTGATTTACCATCAATGTTGACATTTGAGTTAACTTCATCATCTTTGTTACTATCAACGTTCACCACAATATCCCATTCCCCATGATTAATCCATCTTGTATAACCTTTAACAAATCCATAGCATATTAGATGATCATATATTACATCCCTTCTATACCAACGGATATTACAACACTTTGCACAAGGACATTAGATTTCTTCGCCTTGAGGATCTCCAACAGTGTAAGCAAAGTCCAAGACATTGAACACCATTAATATACTCTTGGCCATACCTCGGTAAATCCATCCAATACTTGGATACATCTTGAGCAAACCTAAACAATCAAACATCGATATTAAGACTTCAAATATATATTCAATTATGTGCTACCAATTTTTCACAAACATATCAATAATATGGGTAAAACCTACGCCTAGTAAATTCAACTTGGAGATCAAGATGGACGTTTGATTATTCTAAATTTAGATTGCAGTCTTCACATACCCCTCTTACCACCTTTTGGTCTAAAAATATCTTGAACCTTTGTTTCGGGTTTAAGGATGCCTAAAACAAAGGTTGAGGGTATTTTTAGACCAAAAGGTAGAAGGAAGGATATAATTGAGCCAAAAAGACAAAGGTTGAGGGTATGTTAAGACCAAAATGTGAAAGGAGTATATTTATGACCATCTTCCATATGTTGGGGTATTTTTTGCCCTTTTCCGTAATAATAGTAAAATTTCTCTAACAAGTCTAAAACTTGTCCTCAACTCATGACTATCACCTATATGGATCTTAAAAGAAAAATTCCAGAAGGAAATTAAAAGAGCGAAGAACAAATGACATCATAACAAGAAACATAAAGAGGATAAAAAATTCTTATCGAGTCATGATACTAATTGCAGCTCAAACCAACTTCAAGTTGACTGCCAATCTTTCCAGATACAGATTAATCCTCTAGTTAAAAGAAGAAAAAAGAAAGATAGATGTCATGGACAACAACATCAAATAGGCTAGACTCATGCACTGCAAGGTTTTCCCTGTCTCAAAGATACAATTGTTCTAAAGCCCGTAACAATCAATCATATAGCAGAAACAAAGGAGACTGAGTGCTAAGAAATAAACATGAGGCAAAAGTTATTTGGCACTACTGGGACTAGAAAAATGACAGGAAAAGAGACACTATAGATATTGGGCCTTATGGAGAGTATGAATTCTATAAAAAGGTTAGTAAACATAAATAACTGAAAGCTTAGTAAGTACACATACTCAAACCGATAAAATAAAATATATAACATTTTGTAAATGGCAATCTACAAAACATCAAGAAGTTTTAGCTAGTTAAAAATAAAAATGTAGTAAAAGCAGTTTGATTCAAATTTAGTATAAGAAACTATAGTGCAGCACATTTAATAAACCGAATTTCATTGTTTGTTGTTTCCCTTTTCTTGGCAAAAACCATTTGTTACTGCTAAGAATATTAATCTTAGGCTCTTAAGCCCATGGCCAGTTGTCCAACTGGTATTTCAGAATACCTATCCTAGAAGGCTAGAACAATACCTGATCGTTATGTAGGAGAAAAGGTGTCGAAGAACTAGTAAATGGAAAGGATATGAAATAAATGGCTTAATTTTAGATTAGAGTCTGAAATTTGTGTTTCTCAAATCTCAACCTTATGAAAACAGCAAGACGATGCGAATGAAATCTATTCAAAGTCATAAACCCAAGGCAATTGTATGAGATAGGCATTTTGATATTACTATATATATCTTACTTTTTCAAGAACAACAACTAACATACGCACTGTAATCCCACAAGTGGAGTTTGGGAAGGAAGGGTAGAATTTAAATAGACATTACACCTATCTTTGAGGGATAGAGATGTGGTTTTCAGTAAACCCTTGGCTCAAAAGAAACGTAGACAAAACATGATAGAAAGAAAAATAACGACAACCATGGCATAGAAGGACGATGCATAGAGAACTCAACCAAGCTGTAGGATAAACAGAATTCAATATAGTTCGTCTTGGGTAATCAAACCGTGATATATTCATTAAAGTTCAACAGGTTTGTTCCAACACAATGAATTAGGGGAAAAAACAAAAAATAATCGGAAAAACGAATTGCAAAAGAAAAATCAGAAAATACACAATCATTGAGCTAAACTCTTCAAAAGCTTCATTTTAAGGGTTTAAAAAGCTGATGCAAACGAAACATAGACCTCATCTCATGGTTTAAAGTGTAAAAGCTTGAATCTTTAATCAGGAATTGTACCCTCCCAAAAATCTTGCAATAACAAAAATGAACAATTTTAGCTAATAGAGAAAACAAAAAGGTAGAGACGGCAGAGCTATTCAAGGAGGGAGTTTACCAGTTATCGTCGGCAGTCCGCAGCGGATCTCAAGTGGGAGAAAAACACGCTCCTTATTCCTTTTATTTATGTGTGTGAAAATGTTGCAAATTTCGTGGGAAATTTTGGTGGGCCAAGTTTTTTAAAAAAAATTACACAAAAATATATATTTAAGGATATAAATAAAATACTAGTACTATTTTTCACTCTTGTTCTTTTGATTATAATCTTAAAAATGTTTAGGAGTTAAAGACCTTATTAAATTAAGGGTAAATCTGACAAAAAAATTTACATAAATATACTATATTAAAAAAAATATTTACCATTTATAATTTATTTTTTTTTAATTGATCACTTTTAATGCATTTATAATACAATTTTAATACATGTTACAGAGAACAATTTATAAAATACATATAATACAAATTTTATTGATGGATAATACATTTATCATACATTTAAATACATTTATAATACAATGTGTCAATTTCTTACCAGACAAGCAAAATACTAATACATATATATTACATACATAATTTACATTTAATACATATTGCAGATTTATCATAGTATTGTTATAGTATATTGCTATAAATGATAATAAATAAAAATTATCGCTAAAATCAATAATTATTTATTAAAAGTACTCATTCAAGTAATTTTTCCAAAAAAAAAAGTCACAATAATTTTTAATTTTTTTGAACAATTCACTTATTTTAAACTTTAAAAAGAATTTCAATAATTCGCTTAACATGAACTAGAGGGAGTATGAAATAGGCCAATAGCCCACAAGTTTTGATCTATTTTGAGACAAAGGGTTTCCTATTTGGTTGTATTTCATTCCTGAAGTTTGAATTCCGAATCGACAATGAACCATTCATGCAATTAATTCGTTTTCCTAGGACACTGTTCTTATTGAATTCATTGACATGAAGCCTTGATATCGAGTCTAAGCAGTTTTTTTATACACTATTATATATATTTATATAGTGTGTATAATATAGTATAATGGTGTATACAACATGTATAAGCACGGTTGCAAACAATGAAACAAAGGCAATACATGATGTGACAATATGGTACATGTAGTTTTTTGTATTGAATTGTACAGATTTTTTGTAAAAAATACTTATTCATTTTTGGGTTACTAAACTTTTTTATTAATCACCAAATACCATTACAAAGCCACAATGAGTTTTAATTACAAACATTACTCAAATCAACCCCTGGCACATCTGGTAAGGTATTTCAATTAAGATTTGTTGAGATAATAATCAATGTAAAGAGGAAAATTTGTAAGTTTTTCCAGGGAAGGCCAACAACAGTTGATACAAACTAATCTCAAATTAAATATATATTACTTGCACACAAAATATACTCTAATGCTCAAATTGTCAATGTGGCTATTGGCAATGCTAATATGCAACATTTCATAATATTAAAATTCCCACACCAACACCTTTAATCAAAAGCAAGATAAAATAACCTTATATTTTAGAATATTTTATGTCTAAAATTATAATGCCTTATACCATACCAAACGACTCTTTAAAAGTTGTAATCTTGAAGAAGGTATTTAATTCGGAATTCTCAAATTTCGGAGTTAGTAATTTGATAATTGGTACTTGGTAGTTAAAAGTATATATCAAATATCATTTTTTAAAATTTCGATTCAGTTATCGATAAATTAAACTTCGATTTGGTATGATAAACGGTAATACTGTGTTGAAGTAGTCAACTGTATTACAAAATTAATACTATTTATCTAATTATTTCTAAAAAAAATTATGAAATAAATTAGAATCTTAGTTGCCTTAAACTAATATTATTTTGGTTACTTGCACGACAAAATATGCTAGTAATTTTTATGACATTACATTCTACGTCTACTAGGAGAAATATTTATGTAATATGACCTGGTATTTTTATTTTTATTGGACGACATATTTTTAAAAATTTGAAATTTTCTTATTCAATGATCAAATTCATCAATATTTATATGTTCTTTAGTATTGTACTTATTCTCCCTCAACTCAAATATCGCTATATAAGTATATAACCCACTTTGAAAAAGCATGAAGGCATTTTTTACCATTTATTTTTGTAGTCTTTGAAGAATAGTCAACTAACCACTCCCTTAAAAAAAAGTCAACACCTCCCCACACCCCTCCAAAGTCTACTTCTAAACCCCCCTCCCCTCCTCGCCGACACACGTAGGGGTGTTTACTGGTCGGTTTGGATCGTTATTGGTCAAAATCAAAATCAAACCAATCCAAATATAATATACATTTATCGGTTTGGTTGTTATCGGTTTCGGTTTGGTTTGTTTATTCGCTTATTAACCATACATAAAAATAAAAGAAACAATTCATTCAACACGTGAAAAAGTGACAATAATTCATTCAAAACGAAAAATAGTTAGAATTACTGACATTACAGAACTTTCGATCACTGAATTTACTATAAATAAAGCTTCAAAATTCACTATTTTGGCCTAGAAGGAAGAGACAGTAACATTTTCAGTCTGACAAAGAATTGTCATATACACTTATACACATGAAATCAATAAGATAAATGTTCTCACTTTGAGCATTTTTACTTTCATAAGTAATTATAAATAAATTTTAATGAAAACATATATAAGACTTTTAAAATTGTTTATAAAAATAATATATTTTGTATGTATAATAATAAAATTTATATTTATAATTTGTCGGTTGAGTTCGGTTATTTCTTCGGATTTTTTTTCGAACAAAACTATAATCAAATTAAATACTATTGGGTTTTTTTACAAATTTAAAATCAAACCAAAATAAAATCAGTTCATTTAATCGGTGTGGTTCGATGTTTTAGTTTGAATCTATTTTTGTCCAAACCATAAACACCCTGCACACAATGCTACAACCTCTAAATCATAAATAATTGAAGAAAGTTCCTACAACACAATGTATATATTTAAAAGGCTTAATACATAGTCAAATTCTTTAAATTTATTAAATTTATGAGAATATTTTGTTTATACATTCGAATTAAGTCTTGTATTAAACACATCAACTCCTAATAAAATGTTTCAACTAAACACTTTCTATTCATATTTTGTAAAGAATTTTGAGTTCCTTTTCATTCATCTATTAGATAGGTAACTTAATCATACATAAAATATGTTGTCTTTTTTTTTTATTTTTAATTATGCGCATCAATCTTAAATAGAAAATGTTCATAACAATGTCATCCTTGCCTTTGGATTTTGCAGCTTATTGAGGCAATTGTATATAATTAAAGAAAATGACAAGTTTATGTGATTCATTTAATAGACGAATGAAAAACACCAAAAAAGAAGAAAAAGTATCTAATGTATTACAAATTGAGGTATTAAATTGAAACAATGCATAATTTGTTGGGAAAAAACGCGGACTAACACAAAAATATATATGGTCAAATGATAGAAATAAAATGGGAAAATAATGACACCAAGAATTTTACGTGGAAACCCTTTTAAATAAGGGAAAAAACAATGGGCCAAGAGGAGCAACTGATATCACTATAGTAAGAAATTTTACACCGTGTAGTCACAAATACAATATTCAAAGTGACTACTACACACTCAAAAGAAATAACACTCTTTTAATTTTTCATCTTATTAAAAATATCGCTCACACTCTATTTTTCTTCACAGACTATTTTCTTGTATAGTCTATGAAACCTCACAACTCTCTATATTTTTCTTACTCTGTGTATTGGTATCTTACAAATGAGCTAATAAGCTCTTTTTAAAAGAAATTTGCAACAAATTTCAACACCCACCGAAAGTGGTATTGACAATTGCATGAAGCAATTGTTGAAAAGCAATAATTGAATAATGGTGCAGCTGAAAAAACAATAATTGAATAATGGGGCTGGACCCCACATAATTCATATATAACAACAAGTTGGGTTGCTACGTATTAAGCCTACTATATACAGTATACAGAAAGAGAGAAAATCCAGAAGAAGAGGAAGTAGTTTATTGCTTCTTCTCAAAATAAGTAACGAGGTGTCTAGACAAGTGCAAAATTTGCGTGATCGCAAGAACAGAAATGGATGCAACTTTCCTGGTTATGATTATCATGTACAGGACAGAAAAACTTGGATGTCAACACTTGCCCCGAGAGACTTCATGTGAACCAGATTGTTTGGCCAAGTAAAACAAATTTAGAATTTGAATTTTATACGTTCATAATTTAATATCTATATATGTAGGTACACATAATTCTGCAACTGAATATGTTGGAGACCCAATCATAACTCGCCCTTATGGTCGATGCCAACGTTTGTCCATTTACCAACAACTTGTAATTGGTGTTCGTGTTCTTGACATCCGTGTTCAAAAAGATCGACTTGTATGCCATGACATCCTTAAGGGTCGGAAACACATTCAGAGATAATAATCCTGGAAATAAGTAGGGAGTATGGCCAACAAGATCCACCTGATTTTGACAGGTATTTGGAGGCTGAGCTAGGGGAGTTTCTCATCCACCAAGATGACAATGTTTTCAACAAGACTGTTGCTGAGTTATTGCCAAAACGAATAATATGCATTTGGAAACCAAGAAATTCACCTGAACCTAGACAAGGAAGTCCCTTGTGGAGTTCATTTGAGCAAACACTGACTTACCTGAAACGAAATTTGAAAGCACTATGCAGACTTCTTAGAGGTTATGCTGTAAACATGTTGTTTAGTACACTGTGGGTGGAGAACACAGTGACAGCACAGGCAACTGCTGTAAACATGTTGTTTAGTACACTGTGGGTGGAGAACACAGTGACAGCACAGGCAACTGCTGTAAACGTGTTGTTTAGTACACAGTGGGTGGAACAACTGAATGTACGGATTCAACCATTTGCAAGGTTGTTTATAAAGGAATGTATTTCTCGAGGTTATGGTGATCGATTACAAATATTTTCAGCAGACTTCATAGAGGAGGATTTTGTGGATGCGTGCATTGGTCTTACCAATGCAAGGATCCAAGGGCAGGTCTGCATCTGAACAAATATTGTTTACAGTTCGTATAAATATATGTCTTTCAAGAATTTTAATAGTTTGATCAGAAAGCAATGCGTCCTACGTGTTGCTGATCGAAGAGGTAATTGTTGTGCCTCTAGTCCTCTTTTAAGTGCTTCAGTGTGTCTGTTGCTATATATCTGTAACTTGCATGCTTGTTTTGAATGTGTCTGCTGCTATATATCTAATATCTGTAACTTGCATGCTTGTTTTGAGTGTGTCTGCTGCTATATATCTAATATCTGTAACTTGCATGCTTGTTTTGAGTATGTCTGCTGCTATATATCTAATATCTGTAACTTGCATGTTTGTTTTGTTAAGCTCCTTGTACTGTTACTGTCTGCTTACTTATGAAATTTGAAATTTGATTAGAGTAGAGGACTAACCTTTTTGTTATTTTTAATTTACCATAGAAACCAAAATCAAGCCAATCGTATCATCCCAAGTATTAATTAATTTCAAATTATTTTAACGAAAAAGAGCCTAAAATACCCGTAAACTATGAGATTTGGTATAATATTGTCCTCCATTCACCTTATAAGTGTGGATAGAAATAAGAGTATTTATGAAAGTAGGTTAGATCCGGAATACTCAACCACGTCCTGAACGTCCAATACAAGGTTGTTTTGCACCACTACAGTCAAAAAAATAATGTAATTCTCGTACTTCTTCCTTTAATTGTATGTCACTTCATATAGAAGCAACATCGTCAGCATATATTGCCATTTGAATTTGCTGATTTCTTCATCTATTTTTAGATAACTTGCTGCTACCATCAATGTTGACATATGAGTTAACTTCATCATCTTTGTCACTATCAACCTTCATCACAATATCCCATTCCCCATAATTAATCCATCTTGCATAACCTTCAACAAATCCGTAGTATATTAGATGATCATGTATTACATTCCTTCTATACCAACAGATATTACAACACTTTGCTCAAGAGCATTGGATTTCTCCGCCTTGAGGATCTCTAACAGTGTAAGCAAAGTCCAAGAAACATTGAACACCATTAATATACTCTTGCCATATCTCGGTAAATCCATCCAATACTTGGACACATCTTGAGCAAACCTTAATAGTCAAACATCGATATTTTATTTCTTTTGGCAAACAATGTGAATATTTCTATTAACAAAAAAGCCACTTACAATTTAAGAGCACCACCTTCATCCCCTCATGTAGGATGGAGGGTGGCCTCAATCAAAAAAGAAAAGCAAACTAGTTACATAATTTGTGCCAAAAACTACTACATCTAATTGCTCTTTTGGTATTCTTATACATTTCTATCCTTGCTTCAATTTCACGTGTAATATTCCCCAAATTGTTTCCAATTCCTTGCTTTCCAAACATCGTCTTAAGACTTCAAATATATATTCAATTATGCATTACCAATACTTTACAAACATATCAATAATATGGGTAAAAACTATGCCTAGTGAATTCAACTTGGAGATCAAGATGGGTGTTTAATTATTCCAAATCGAGATTACAGTTTTCACATACCAATCCTTCCACCAAAAATAAAGGTTGAGGGTATTTTTAGACCAAAATGTGAAAGGAGAATATATGTGAACCATTTTCTATATGTTAAAAGTATTTTTATGGCTCCTTTCCGTAATAATATTAAGAGTTCTCTAACAAGTCTAAAACTTATCCTCAACTAGTGGCTATCATATATATGGATCTTAAAACAAAAATGTCAAAAGCAAATTAAAAGAGTAATAAACCAATGACATCGTAATAAGAAACATAAAGAGGATAAGAATTTCTTACCGAATCATGATACTGATTGTAGCCCAAAGGCAACTTCAAGTCGACTGCCAATCTTTCCAGATACAGATTAATCTTCTAGGGAAAAAAGACAGCTATATGTAGAAATATTTTACAATGGTAGAGACCTAATCAACAATAGTTGTGTGATCCTTCCTTAATTAATTGATATTTGGATTTGTGTCTACTTCTTTACCTTTTTACCATCTCTCTCCTACTCACCCTTCTTTTCATTCATTTTCTTACTCCTAATATATACTTCATTTTTAACTTCATTTTCTTAAGATGTTGATATATTGAATAAAAGAATTAATAAACTTTTTATTATCATAATACGTTTTTAGGACCGAGTATTTAAAATCCTCATACCATTCAATATTTTTAATAATATTAAATTAACTCAAAAATATTTAGTGTTTTCTCAATTACTAGCACCTAAAAAAACAAATTAATTCAAATTTAGTTTTTCATATTTATTTTTTTTAATTCTGTTTTAGTTCATATATTTATAATCATTGTTATTTTAATTATGTTTTAGTTCAGATATTTATAGTCATTCTCTTAACAGAGAGTATCCCTTATTTTACTTAATTTAAGTTATAATTTTTTGAAATACTTAATAGAAAAACATTGGGAAATATATATTATAACTGAATGTACGTAAATACACGAAAAATGAATTCTAATACTATTAAGGCTGAATGATATTATTATTATAATATTATTATTATTATTATTATTATTATTATTATTATTATTATTATTATTATTATATAATGAGTGGTTAATTTAAAATTATATGGAACCGATTGATTTTTGAAAATAAATTAAGCATTGTGTCAAAAATGTAACACCCCAGAAAATTTTTCGAACTAAGACTCGAACCGGTCATCATAGTGAGAGAGATTTTATCGAGGAATTTAAAATTTCTTAAGTGTTAAGTTCATTAGATGTAGCACCTTGAGTTCGAAAAAAGAACTAAATTGGAAATAGCAAAATCTGAAATTTTGCAAGTTATGCTTAAGTATGAGTTTTGGGTCGACTTCAACTGACCATAAATCCTAGCTCAAGATGAGTTAGGTGTTCTACCAGATATCATAGCAAAGATCTTTGAATTATATTTCCAACGCCACCGAGTTTGCTCAGTTTCGAGTTCGGATGAGAGAGATATGACCTTTTGAAGTTAGGTTGTCCAGTTAAGGAAAGTCAAAACCGGGTTTTAGAGGGGTATTTTGGTCTTTTCCTTACCAAAATAGATTTAATTCATTTTTAGTAATATTTTAAGGGTCTAATCGGATTAGGTTCAGTTTTATAATCCTAAAATTAGCCTAGGGTTTTAGCTGAGAGTTCAAGAAGAGAAAAGAAGAGAAAAGAGGAGAAAAGAGGAGAGGATCAAGCGTTCGTCAAGATTCTTGCATCTTGTTGCGGATTTTCGCCATGGGTTTAATCCCTAAGAGGTATGTAAGCTTCCATAGTGTTGGGTTCTTTCACCCACACACCAATCATGATTTATTCAGCGTAATTTCGTTCTTGGAATTTAAAGATTAGAGTTCTTGATGAGTTCTTGATAAGTATTCTTGAAGTTTCATTAAGTTTTGAAATAAGATTCTGCTTAGGTCAACTTTAAACGACCATATCTATTATAATATTAAGAGTTACGTGAGCCATAACCTATCCAATTAAAGGTAATTGAATCTACTTTCCAACCCCACCAGTTTCACGTCAATCCAATATCTGAGTAAAAAGTTATGACTATTTTAGTAACCTATACAGTGCTGTTACGAATTAGCCGACGGGAAAATATTGAAAATAATCGTTTTTGTCTTTTTACC
>JAJOOS010019532.1:0-25841 GCA_029582725.1 Solanum chiquidenum
ATACTATATCTATCTGTACTTTCAAATAATTACGTATTTTACTACTAATTAAAAGTTTCCTATCATATATTGAGGAAGATACACTTAGATACATGTATATTTGCTATCAGATATATAAAATAGAGAGAGAGGTGAGCAAGATAGTCATACATCTCAGATACATGTGAATCACACCAGATACATGTATATCTAATGTGATTCACATGTATCTGGGGTTCCAAATACATAGGAGAGTGACGATCGAGATTTGTTATATTTTTCATATATATGCGAATCCACTTGGATATAGTGCATCTAAAACAATTACATCTAATTTTGATCTCATGTATCTCGAGATATAGGTATTTAGACGAATCTGCACATACCAGAATCCGATAAGATTCATAATATCACAAATTAACATTTATAAAAGTAATTAACTCCTAAATTAATAAAATTTCTCTAAATTTTCCTCTCTTTTTTTTTGCTTTTGTGGCTCGAAATAAACTATTACCATTACCAATGAAGGGCCATTACCATTTTGGTATGTATATAAGTACAACGACAGTTCGGCCCATGCTAGCGGTCCATGAATAGCCAACAAAGTACACATTTTGGCTTATTCCTTAAGTTTAAGAGTCTTTTTTGTGGTGGCCCTTTCCCTTTTTATTAGTGGCTATGAGAGATACAATCTCTAAAGCTGATCACAATTGTTAATAATTGAAATAGGAGTAACCAATAAAACAAATATTTTATGTATGAGTGAAAAATTGATAATATGATTAAAAAAAAAGTTTATTATATGATATGTTATATAAAATTATAAAAAAGAAAAAAAATTAGTTTTGTTAGATACTTAAAAAATTATAAAAAGAATAGTTTCTTGTTTTTTTTTTTTTTTTTGTGTGTGTTCAGGTCTGGGCATGATAAGGCTGCTTTAGTTTTTTTTTAAAAATCAATTAAATTAAATTTTATATGAATTAGGCAGGTTGAGTTATGTTCCGTTTCTAACTCATTTCATTGACAGTCAAAACTCAATTTATTTTGACTCTTCTAAATTCAACCTAATTTACCTATTCAACATCTCTAATCTTGGCCAGCTTTTAAGCAATCAAAAATTTCGAACAGGTCAATCTAAATTCAAAGCATGGAGTAAGATAGTTTTTTTTGGTTTCCTATCTCGTGTTCAACCCATTTTGGGGATTCAATATTAGATTCATGAAATTCATTAAAAAGAGAACATTTTCTACCAAAAATTTTCTATTCTTGATATTCGTATTAGGCTCGAATATGAAATCTATGATTAAAGGTAAAAAAAATTCTATCCATCCATGATCCACCAGAATCCTCGATGGTTCTGAATTGGATGTGCCTTGTTTTGTACCTCTCGGAGAAATCACTTCCATTTTAATAATATTATTCACATCTCATGAATAATTATATACTCCCTCTGCCTCAATTTATGTGACCTTTTTCGTTTTTCGAAAGTCAAACAATTTAAATTTGATCGAAAATTTGCACATAAAATCTTCAAAAAAAAATTGAATGAAATTTATATATTTGTAAACCACGTAAAAAATATTATAAGTCACAATAATTAATAATTTAAAATGTTTAAAAGATCTATGAAAAAATTAAGATCAAAGATAAATTTATTTGAATTTCAAAATTTGAAAAATATCACATAAATTGAGATGGAGGAAAAATCAAGAACCACAGGATCATGTGCTGTTGTCCTAAAGCTACTATTAGGCCATGTCACAAATTTGTCTGAAGTTATCCTCATATAATTATTGGGGAGTAGATGACAAGTGAGTTGACATTTCAGTGAAATAACCAGTCTAGGCATCCACATTTTACACATGGCTACTATTAATTATAAAATATCCACCTTAAATCACTAGTAGTTTTTTCTTATTTTGTGTTTTCAAGAACATGAATATGACATGTTTTTAATTTTTTTTGTTTGTTATTTGTGCATGATTTGACTCGTGTGGCTAGCTTATGCCTTGATAAAACCAGAATATCTTGTGTTTGAGTTTTATTTCATTCATTTAGTAACTGTTACTCTCTATGTCTCAATTTATGTGACACATTTCGCTTTTCGAGAGTCAAACAATTTAAGTTTGACTGAGAATTTGCTCATGGAATCTTCAAATTTTTTAAAATGAAATTTATATATTTGTAAACTACATAAAAAGTACTATAAGTCTCAATAATTGATAATTCAAAATAATTAAAAGATATATGAAAAAATTACGATCAAAGATAGACTTGTTTGAATCTTGAAATCCGAAATGTGTCACATAAATTGGGACAGAGGGAGTATTATTTACTCTCTCCATTTCAATTTGATTGTTTAGTCAGTAGCTTGTCCTTTTCGTGCTTTTCCAATCGTATGAGATGCAGCAATCTATTGCGTACGTTCAATCAACCCCTGACTTATGACATGGAGTTTAAGCAAGTAGAGAAGACTTTTGAATATTGTGATCTTAAATTAAGGAAATGTAGAATATACCAAAATGTTATTTAACTATGTGGCTTTAAACATGTTATGTGTAAAGTTGAAATTAAAGAATTGTAAAATAAACATTCTTTTGAAACGGACTAAATACGAAAGTTGGACAACAAATTGAAAACAGATGAAGTTCTAAATAATAGAAGTATGTTTTCCTGTAAATAAAGAATTTGGTGATTTAGAGCTCGTTTGGATTGACTGAAAAGAGTAGTTTTTAAGTCAAAAAAATAAAAAAATCAAACTTAAATGACTTTTAAGTCAAAAAATAAAAAGTAGGGGAAGTCCTACTTTTGATTTTTAACTATTTTAAACTTATTTCAGAAAAAGGTCAAAAATACCCTTAAACTATTTGAAATATATCCTTAAACTATATTTCGGCTCAAAAGTGTCTTTTCCGTCTAACTATTGGACCACACTTACCGTTCTGTTTAACGGAAGAGTTATGTGGCATCCATGTGTGTATTAAAATGACACATGAACCTCCACATGTGCACCCCAACATACCCACCTCCACATAGAAGCCCTAATTTCACTCCTTTTTCCCCCACATTTCATCCTTTCACCCCAATTTCACCCCTTCCCTCATTTCATCTATTTCTCCATTAAAAAACCTAAGAAACTTTCATTTATAATGGACCTAAAGGGTAATGGAATCTTCTTAGGTCTTTTAATGGAGGAAGGGATGAAATGAGGGATAGGGGTGAAATTGGGGCGGGTGAAATGATGAAATGTGGGGAAAAGGACTGAAATTAGGACTTCCATGTGGAGGTGGGTGTGTTGGCTTGCACATGTGGAGGTCCATGTGATATTTTAATACACAAATGGATGCCACATAACTCTTCCATTAAACAGAAGGGTAAGTGTGGTCCAATAGTTAGATGGGAAGAGCACTTTTGAGCCGAAATATAGTTTAAGAATATATTTAATTTATTTTGAATAGTTTAAGGATAGTTTTAACCTTTTTTCAAACTTATTTTTAGTTATTTTAAATTTTGTCAAACACTCCCAAAAGCTATAAGTAAGTTTGACCAACTTTTAAGTCGATCTAAACAGACTCATAGAACAAAAGATACAAGCATTATGTATTGGTAGTTGAAACAATTTTGATACTTTTTTCTTTTGAATTTTATATAGGTGTCATGTCACCAACATGAATTGTAGTACATTAATGAGATTGTTTCACCCTTGAATAAAGGTTTCGAGTTCGAAACTTAAATATTGAAAAAATTCTATTAGGAGTGACACCCCAAATGGTCTATAGGTCATGTCATTGTGTAATTCAAGCTGTAAAATCCACAAAATCAACCTAGACATGATGCATCACTAGCTCATGTACATCATACTTCTTAGGATGCGACTCACCCTGCATGATTGCAAGACAATTCATGAACTTGACTTCCTTCTTGACTAGCAACTTGATCAGTGACTCCTCTGTTCTGATTGCTTTCTTTTGTTTTAGAGAAATTCTTACACATTGTATAATGTTAATTTTGCAGATTAAGAATTTTTCACTGGACATTCTAAAAAGAAGCTCAAAAACATGGGTGCCTACACTCCTTAAAGAGCTTGATACACTGTTTACAACTTTTGAAGCAGATCTTTCAAAATCAAAGGAAGCTTCTCTTCTTCCTGCACTCCAAAAATTCCTCTTTAACTTCTTCTCCCTCACTCTCCTCGGCGCTGATCCATCAGTCTCCCCGGAAATCGCCAATTCTGGCTACATCTTTCTTGATTCATGGCTAGCTATTCAATTAGCACCTACTGTCAGCATTGGCGTCCTTCAACCCCTTGAAGAAATTTTAGTCCATTCATTTGCATACCCTTTTTTACTTGTCAAAGGTAATTATGAAAAACTCGTTCAATTCGTCAAAAATGAAGCTAAGGAAGTGTTAAATAGGGCACAAACAGAGTTTCAGCTCACAGAACAAGAAGCCATTCATAACCTTTTGTTCATTCTTGGGTTCAATGCTTTTGGCGGTTTCACCATTTTCTTGCCAACCCTTTTGGGGAATCTTGGAGATGAGAAAAACGCGGAGATGCAAGAGAAACTAAGAAAAGAAGTGAGAGACAAAATCGGCGTAAATCCAGAAAACTTGAGTTTTGAAAGTGTTAAAGAAATGGAACTTGTTCAGTCTTTTGTTTATGAAACACTTAGGCTTAGTCCACCAGTGCCAAGTCAATATGCAAGAGCAAGAAAAGATTTTAAGCTGAGTTCACATGATTCAGTTTACGAAATCAAGAAAGGAGAACTTCTTTGTGGTTATCAGCCATTAGTGATGAAAGATCCAAAGGTATTTGATGAACCTGAAAAGTTTGTGTTGGAGAGATTTACAAAGGAAAAAGGGAAAGAATTGCTGAATTATTTGTTTTGGTCTAATGGTCCACAGACTGGGAGACCTACTGAATCAAACAAGCAATGTTCTGCTAAAGATATGGTTACTCTAACTGCTTCTTTGATTGTGGCTTACATTTTCCAAAAGTATGATTCTGTGAGTTTCTCATCTGGTTCACTCAAATCTGTGAAAAAAGCCAGTTGAGTTTTGGGCTGTGTAGCAGCAAAATTTAAGCTTGCTAGACATGTTGAAATTAAGTCATCAGTGGCTGGCTTTTCTCTCCTCCTCCTATTGTGATTTGTAATATAATTTCTCAACTAAAAGTTCAATAAGAGTGCTTGTTTTCTGTTCTAACTTATGATTATTGTCTTATCCTCTTACAAATAAAGTTGGAACATGAATCTAAGTTCTAATTGTATAAATTTAATTTCACCTTCAAGGCTTCAACATTAAAGCAAATCAAATATCAAAATATTCCATGGGAATCTAACTACTATTAGATTCAAAATATCTAACTATTAAAACAAAGGCATAATACATAAATGTGTCATTTAATTTGACGTCGTCTGATATATATGTCCTTTATGTTTGGGTGTGCACAAGTAGACACTTAAACTTGTATAGAGTTGAACAAGATGGGCTACTTGTCGTCTTACGTGACAATTCACGTCCTACATGGTGTCCTACATGTATTATACCATGTAGGACCTTTATGTTTACTTATTCAACTATATACAAATTTAAGTGTCTACTTATGCACATCCAAAGTTGGAAGGGATCAGTTGTTTGGATCAAAGATTCAAAACACTACTACATCTCACTCTGTGTTAACAACACCAACAGATTTTCCAACTGAAGATCTTTGATCATCCTTTCCTGCCCCTGCATATAAAAAATGTTAACCGAGTCTGCCTAAGATAAAATCTCAGTGAACCTCCAACACTAAGGTTGTGGGTTCGAGTCACCAAAGAAAACAGAAAATCACATAATGAGCATATTAAGAATTGGCTCATAATCAAAGAGTGCTTTAAAGTACCTTATTTCAATATATCACAAATCGAACTTGAAACTCGTAGTTACCATAGATCACTTGATTTTCTCGAATTTGCTCTGCACTAGTGATGACTGCAGAGTTGCAATCTTTTATTTCGATTGATCTCAGCGTCATTATTTCTCCAATACTCTCGGGAATCTCCTCTAGGAAATGCAACCAAGACAGGTTTAGTTCCTCAAGCATCGGAAAATTATCACTTGTTGCTTCCCATATTTCCATATTTCCGTGATGAACTCCGAGATATTTTAATTCAGGAAACACAACATCTTCATCTAGTTTCCAATCTGTCCCCCAGAATGCATTATCTGCTTTGAGCACCTCAAGATTTGGTAACTTAGCCAACACTGCCATATCTTCCCATGGAAAAAATGTAGAATTTAAACTCAATTTGGCGAGATTAGGCAGGAAAATATCTTTAGAGTGAAAGAATGGACTATTGAGTGATGCTGCTGCTTGTATATTTAGTGTCACAAGCCCCTCTAGAACAAGGAGACAATCAAGAAAAGCATTCCACTCAGTACTCCGTACGTCGTTTATCTTTAGCTTATTCAGATTGGGAAAACTTCTCAAGATTTTCAACACAACAGCAGAGGATTTGACAGCAAGTGTATGCAAGTTATTCAGAAACAAAGGCTGTTCTCCAAGAGGAGGATTAGGCATATCCACATCTGTAATATCCACATGTTTTATCTCGGACATTGTCCAAATCTCCGATGGGAGCTGCGCATTCTTCTTTTGTGAATAAATGATTATGGTTTGTAGATTGAACAACTTGGCAAGTGAAGAAGGATCGTTAACTCTTGCATCAACGCATCTCAAATGTACAAGTTGAGGTATTATACGAGAGAAATCAAAGCCGATTTCATGTGCATCCAACACCTTAAGCAGCTTGAAATCTGAAATACTATAGGGCCAGTAATATATTCCAGTAACTTCATAAGATTGACGTCCCAAAAAGATCAAGCTGCGGGTTGTAATCTTACCATTCCTATGCTTTGGATGATCACGAAAATAATCTTGAATAAGATATGGAATGATCACTCGACGATGATCATTTATGCCATCTGAGATATCATTGTTTGTGAAATGCACAACATTTTCAATTTGAGCTTCTCTTATGCACATCTGCCTTAGAAGATCGTGAATTTTACAAGTTTTGATCCTTCCATTATCCCTTCGTCCACCAACCAAAATTAGACTCCTATCTGTTAACTCTTGTAGATACTCCTCTGCCACCACTTCTAACCTTGTATTGCTTCTTGCCTTCATGAATTGCTCAGCTATCCATGAGCTAATCAACTTCGAAACATGAATCTCCATATCTTCAGGAAAACTTCCTATATAGAGAAAGCATGCCTTCAAATATTGAGGCAAGCAATTGTAGCTCAAAGAAAGAATCGCTTGACACTGTTCTGAAGCCGTACCAAAGAATGAGTTCAAATTTTCCTCGATTTTCTTCCAATTATCGTGTGTCCGTCCTATGTTGCCAAGAAGTCCAGCACAATGGATAGAGGTAATCCTTGACATTGTTGTATGATATGCTTCCCTATTACTTCTAGTTGTGGAGGACAAGGATCTTTTTTGAATAGTCTTTCGGTAAATAGATTCCAACTATCATCTAAACTTAGAAAAGACATATCATGAGGAGGAAAATCAGGGGAGCTAGCATAATCAGCAACAGTTTTGAGACGAGTGGTTAATATAATTCGGCTTTTATTGTGATCATTTGGAAATATTCTTCGCATTAGATCCAAAGCCTCAGTACTCCAAAGATCATCGATGACAATTAGAAATCTTCTACCCTTTAGACCTTTGTACACAGTGTCTAGTAATTTATCATTGCTCATGCTTTCTTGATTGATTCCAGTAATTGAAGAGACAATTTCAAGAAGCATTTGTCTCTTATTATAATCTTGAGAGATGGTGACCCATGCATGTTTATCAAATTGAGAACGAATTATTGAATCATCAAAAACTTTTCTGGCAAGAGTTGTCTTACCAATACCACCCATACCAACAACTGATATGACTATTAGCTCTTTTGTTTGAGCATTGATGCAATTTAGTACGGTATTGAGGTCATCTTTCATCCCAACAACCGTCTTTTCCTCGATTGTACTTTTTCGTGATGAAGGGAAAGTTGTTGATTCTGGTGATTTGCTAAATCCAATATGCTTGTTAAACTTGATCACCATCACCTCTTTCTTGAGAAAACAAACTTCTTTTTCCACTTGTTGCAATTCTTCATTGAAGGCTTTACAAGCCATTTCGCGATCGTCATCTCCTTTATCTAGTAGAATGATGCTTCTCAAGCTTGAATCAATTCTATCTTCTGCTTTGTAGACTACATCTTTGATCCTCTTTTCTAAGACCTTGGCATCTTCAATATCTTTGACTTCCATTGTGGTGTTCTCAAGAAAAACTTGAAGATCACATAGATCTTGATAAAGAGATTCAACATGTTGTTGTATAGAGGTGTTTCCAGTACAAATCAAAGGTGATTTAGACTGAAGGAGTTGTTGCAGTGTATGCATAAGTGAAGAAAGAGCAGCATAAGCCATTTTGTTTCCTCTTTGAATTTTATGTTTCTTTGCTTTCTTTTTTCTGTGAGCACTTGGCTTAATTAGTCAAGTATATGAATCAGGCATGAAGGCGAAGCACATGAATGAAGTAATACGTCCCACACAATTGATTATTCTTATAAAGTCATTTTCTCATAACCAAACAAACTAATCCCTCCGTCTTAATTTAAGTGTCTTACTTTTCATTTTGGTATATCCCAAAAGAGCGTCTCTTTCTATGTTGAGTAAGTGTTTTTATTCCAACATTCTACGTGGAAAGTTGGAAGACCACAAGATTCAAAAGTCTCCCTTTGTTTCTTAAGCTCTGTGTCTAGTCAAACTAAGACATAAATTGGGACGGAGGAAGTAGTACTCATCTAATGTAATGTTGTTTTCATTGATTAAGTCAATGGATTGCCAACTAGTTTGTTGACAATGCAATCCACTAACTTTAGACTACTATTACAATTGTACTGCTACTAATTTAATTCTCCACCATCCTTGCCTTTAATTCCCAGAAGCAAAAGCTATAAATATGATAAAACTATCCAACTAGGATGGATTGTGTTACAATACCGAATTCATTTGAACCGGACACTTTCAATATGAATTAACGTGTAAAAATTAATTTAAATCACAACAACTAGTAGATATGAGCTCATAAAAACAATGCAAGAACATACAGCCATTTGATTATTTATCATCCTTGATCCAACTCAGAGTCCAATCCAAAATACATACAATCCTCACCTTCAGCCCAGAATTGGCTGCGGATATTATAATGGTGGTTCATAAAGAACCATTTTATAAGAGGTGAACAATATACAAATTAAATTTTCAAGTTATTCGCAGCAGATGAAAAGTTTACAGAGCCTGAGAGAAGAATACTTAGGGTCCAGCAATCTCCAGTAACTATCAACACCCTCCAAAATTCAACGTACAATGCACTCACTCCCCTTCACTCAAAACTGGAACGATGAGTGGTTTCAGCTGTGCAAGATATACAATCGCCCACCTATTTAAGAAAAGAAAGGGAATGTTTCATATGGATTTCATTCAAGCACTAATTTATGAATAAGACAGGTAAGTTAGTGTGCGCGTGCAGGTAAACCTCAATAATTGGAAAAATTTAGGATCAAGTTCTTCCAGTAAATTTGCTGTCTTCCCTAACCGGGATAACAGATGTCCAGTCATAAGTTAGACAGAAAATCATCAAGCTCAAAGATGTAGATATCTGTCGGCAGCATAATAAAGCTGTATGTTTGTGAATACCTAGTTGAGGCATTTTAAAAAGGGCAGAATTAAAAGAAAAGACCTCTGTACTTGTCAAAGTTTAGTATGGGAGAGGTGTCTGTGAAGATACAACAAAGAGATATCATATATCATTATAGTTCTAGATCGAGGAGTTGACCAAATTTGGAAGACAAATTACAGCACTGTTAAAGTCAGTTGCCCAACCGGATGCTGCACTAGGAGTCCAAAAAGTTATAGTTGGGATTACTCTAGACTACTTCACGTTCACTCTTTTCTCAGCTGTTCAGACAGTAATCACTGCCCCTGAACAGAACCAAAATCTCAATGGGTGACAGATCTGAATTGGACATCAAATCTCTTAGACAGACTTTCATGTCACCACGAGTTCTATGATCCCCTCAGACGATGTGTACTAAGATAAAACTCACTAGGAGAGCAACACAAAAGCATTTCATGATCCATCAATGACTACGTAAAATGACACGAAAGTGTGGCTTCTTTGAGAATAATGACTCCTAATTATCTTCAGGATTCATGAAAACTATCATACTACGTACCTGGCTGCTAACATAGAAAGCCCCTAATTAGAAGATTACTAAACCACTCGAGAGGGTTTCCTTGGACTGTGTTTTTTCCCCAATACAACTGAATCAATCAGAATGAAGGCCTTAATATTTGCCAACAGTGGTATTCTTCAGATTCCTTTGGCAAGATTCACAAGATGAAGCTGTGCTATTCGCAAAAGGAAATTACTGCAGCACAAACTTAGATTCGATGAAGCAATTAGAAAAATTATAGAAGCGAAGCAAGAAGACAGAAGTTGGATTCAACTTATTTAGAAGAGTCGAACCTAAAAGAGATTGAATAACTTAAAAGCAAAGGTGGGGAAAGTGAGACAAAAGTCAAAACCTCATATTTAGCAATTTACTAAGGTTCACAACCCTCTCGTTAGATGGAATTTTCTATCCGGATCACACTATTTGCATTCCATTCTTCCTTCCTGAGAACTATCAAGGAAGAGAGTTCTGAGCTTCAAATTGTGTTTTACAGGTTTTAGGTCACATGAAAACAAAAAAAAAAAAGTTAATTTCAGTTTTTCAAGTTTTTTAAGTTTCTAATCAAACTTGATCTTCATGATATTGTCTAGGCCAATTTGCACCAACCTTGACTAATTCACTTTTGCAACCTGTTACAACCTACAAGCACGTGTTGGGTAACATGCCACCATGGCTAACTAGATAGACTCAAGGGAGTGTTCCAACTGAGATTGAACACTTGTACCTCTACCATTCAGCCATCCCCTTGGGGACAGCTGCTAATCAAACTTTTTTCTTTTCTTTTTTTAGAAAATAACTGCAAATCAAACTTATGTCACTCTCTTTGCAATATGATTATGTAAAAATTATCAGTAAGTTAAAGATAAGACAAACTTTGAAATTGAACCGTGAGTATTTAGAGAGTAGTTAAATATCCCATCTGAGGTGATAATTCACAAATGTATTAAAAAATCCTAATCATATCAGAAAATTGTCCATAAAAGTCATATTACGTCAAATAGACTAGGGCAGAAGGATTTCTTATTTTTGCAGATAAACCTGATTCAGCTTTTCCTATTTGAAAGTAAATTTTTAAGTATTTTTCTTTATGAGTCTACCAGAAAACTTGTGGAGTATTTCATGTGATAGAAGTTGAATGAGTAATTTCATAAATTTAATTTTTTAATTCAATTTGGTGCATGCTTGCACTTCAGAACCTTGTGGCCTAATAGGTAACAAGCAGATGAGCTCCTCTAGTTTACTGACTCTACTCTCCTTAAATTCTTACAACACATTGCTAGGAGAAATCATTTTCTAACATGAGAAAGGTTTTATTGCTCCCTTTTCGCTGCTTCACATAGTATTACCTTACAAGTAAATAAATTCATGGGAAATTATACATCAGTTCTCGAGTCTTCTATTGTTTCAACCTTTTTAGAGCATCATAATATCAAATATCCAGCACCCCTGAATCTTCTCGAAATATTGCATTCTCTATCTCAATTTTAACACGGTCTCTTCTTTGTCAAGAAAATGTAATCAAGGTATCTATTAATTTTCTTCCAACTGAGCCTTAGCTCAAGTTGAACATTGTTCACTTCGTATATAATATATCATTTGCTCTCACTCACACACACTGATGTTTAGGTTTCGCTGATTAAGTCTTAACTGCTAAATGTTACGGGTCTGCTGGAGCTTTTATGAAAAAATTACGATGCGTGCTTTAGTGTAGAAATGCACATAATGAATAAAAACTATAAAGCTAGAAACAATAACGATAATAATAGATAATTGAAAATTTTGTTATTACGAAAAATATTAAGTAGCAACCATTAATTGAGTTCAAAGTCAACTTAATGCAGAAGCAAAGATGTACTTTAAATTTCTGGACTGTGATGAGTTTCAACGGATCGACATGGACAATGAGGATTCCTACGGTCAACCCCAACTTGCTTGGGATTGAGGTATAGTTGTTGTTATTGTTGTTGTAGTATTTCTTAAACAAAATTCTAATTTTCTATCCCTTATTAATAACTTCATTTTGAAATAGTATTTCTTAATTATATTGTGTTCATCTGCAATGTTTTGTTTTGTCGATTAAAACGTCATTTTTCTGTTATATTTATCTTTTAGTGTCGTCCCCTTCAAGCTAGAGCCAAGAGGCATACAATTTCACCTATTTTTTTTTTTAATAAAACTGCTGGTCGATTGAATTTGCTGAGCTGCACATTCTAACATCCTCGTATCTTCCCTAAAACGCTACCTAAGCAATCCAAAGTCCTAGTGTGTATTGTGCCTAACTCTAGAAATTACCATGCCTTAAGTGCACCTTTGACAATATTGCCTTGCTATTATGAGAGACTCAGGTGAACCTTCAGACGAATCTAAAGACTGAAGTGATAACTTCATTCTTCTAGAAAAGAATCAGTCAACCATACTTCATATTATGATCCATTGTATTAGACATATTCCAATGAGTTAGAAACAAATTGTCTTTGACATGCTTAACTGATTGCTAGATTTGGAAAGCTTTTAGCATTAGTGACAGATCAGTGGTTCAAATAAATCTTTTATTTCTGCCCATGCTGTGGCTCGAACAAAGAGTCTATTTTATCCACCCGAAACTTTAAAAGGACAAAATATGAAATTTCATACTCTACTTAAAGGCATCAAAACATATTCAAGTATAAGAATTTCATGGAGCAATACTTTAATCTACTCCTTATCTTGTTTAGCAAGTAAAACAGAAATTTCAACCATATATAACACTTACATCATCCAACAGCACACGGTCGCCGTGATAATCAATGTTAGGTGTAACCTGCATCATAAAACACAATCAACCACATTAAGGGGGAGAAAAAAGTTCAGATACTTCCACAGCATTATTAACAAAGAAATCAATCTCAAAATATGTCAAGCCATTGATGAAGAAGGAAAAACTACTTTACTTTCCCAATTTTTTTAGCCAGATACAAATAATAAATCATTAATATAGACTTTTGGATTCACCTTTGAGTTAGCAATTCTTGAAGGAAATAACCAAACAGCATTAGCTAATACATTACAGATACACATACAAAACTAAAATCAGGGAACAAAATCTGAAAGTCTGTTATGAGTAGTTCCAAGTAAATTAGTCCATGAAAAAAGTAAGTATCGTCATCCTATAGAAATCTAGACAATATGAAAGCAAAAAAAAACATACAGATTAGTAGAAGGCCCTCTATTGCAGCAGATTCTGGCGCAGAGAGATGCAATAACACCAATTGCAACAAAAATTAGAGTTGTCACCAGGAATCCCATTTTGGTATGGATCTAACCAACAATCTCTCAGATGCCTCTTATTCTCTGCATTACCAAAAAAATGTTCGAATGAAGAATCAATTTGAACGAAAGCACATAATATGAACTAGATGTATACTGCAAAAACTGATGGAGATATACAGAGACGAAGACGTACAGTTATGGAGAGAAACAGAGAGAGAAGCTGGATCCGAAGTTGGATTGAGGTGGATCAATATGTGATCAAATCATTGAGGGTAGTATTCAGAAATTTTCAGTTTTCAACGGGGTAATCCAGTCATTGTTGTTCGGGATATAAAATGGGACAAAATGGTCCTTATTCAATAAGCTTTGATTTTTTTTGGTTCTTAATAATATAAATACAATGATAATGGTTCTTACTTCTTATCATCTCTGTTCATTTTTAATTGTCATGTTTTTCTTTTTTTAGAGTCAAACTATAAAAAAATTGACTAACATTTTACAATGCATTTTTTTCACCATATTGATATGCAAAAAATTATAATTTATAGTATTGTTTTTTAATATCTAAATTTTTTGTTTAAAATAGCAAATTAATGTAACCTAATTTAACTTTTTTAGTCAAATTAACTTTCGAAAAACGCAACACAACAAATAAAAATGGACGGATGGAGTATTAATGTATTTTAAATAGTATTAGTATGGTCTTAAACCCAATAACTAACACCCAATCCTTTTACCGTCGTCAAATAAATAGAGCATGAGATAATTACTTTTCAAACAAAAATCTTTTTATGATCAATTTCAAACAAGAAAAGTTTGTCCATGACTCTTTCAAGTTAGGTTGGGAATTTTAAATGTGATTTTAGAAATAGATAGTGTTGTTTTATAATTTGATAACTTGCGTATTTTGCAACAACTTAACCATTGCACTTAATCTTCACTTTATATTGAAAAGTGTCTGTATCTTGTATATATATATTTATTAAATTAAAATTTGATTACCAGTCTACTTTTCAGGCAAATAGATGTCACTTGACACTCCTCGAGCACACTCTGCCATGCGTACATACCGAAGATCTCCATTTGTTTTTAACAGGGAAAACAGCAATTATCTTTACTTATTTGAATTGCGATAAAATTAATCACTTGTTAAACTACATAAAATATCGTTTTCATTAGCGTTAAGCACCAAATGGAACAAAAGCTAGGACCGTTTTGACCATTTTCTCTATAAAATGAAAAAAACGTAGTTGTTCAGTAAATAACATTTTTTTTTCTTTTGCTTCAATTTCTAAGTTTTTTCTTACTACAGTTACCGTGCTCCTACATACATGTAAGTTTATTACCAATTCTTGCTACTCAAAAATGTGAATGACAAAATCCCCAACTCCTCCTTTGTACTACTACTATCACACTGCTTACTTTATACCCAACTTGATAGCAAAAATTAATCCAAAGGAACAGACATTTGTAGATAATAGATTGTAAGCTTTGAGGTTAACACCAAAAGGGAACTGTTATAACTCTTAAGATCCAAAATTCAAAATCTTCAAGAATCAACCCAACTACAATTTACTCAAATGAAGAATCCGTGTGAATGCAGAATTTCAGCAAATGAGTACCCTTCAGCTTGCAGACTTGGTGCAAAAAAAATTTAATCAGAAATTATCGTTGATGCTTAGCTTACACATTACCCAGAAAACTTGAAATTCCTTCCTGAAGAACATGGCACTTGATCATTTCGAAACAAGTTAGAACATCTAAAGCTCAATCTTGGATGTATTCACAAACGGAAATTAAATCTGAAAGAGAGAATTAAGGAAAACTTACCCCATAAATTAAGAAGCAGCTCAAATTACAACAGGAGTTTGTCAGGGGCTAAGCCAGTAAACAAGTTTAAAAAATTGTCAGACAACGATCAAAGATCTCTTTTCTTTTTTTCTTTCAAGTGCAAAAATAATAACTTTTTTCCTATTCTCTTTCCAGGAGGGAGGGATGGGGGTGGAACAATTGGGTATTAGGAGGGAGACTGGCTTTGAAGAGATGTCCTACACTACAACAACCACCAAAACTTTAGAATGTGAAGGAAGGTTCAACATCCATCGCCCAGGCAAACTTTGCTAGAAGAGACTTGTTGAACATCTGCATGGATAAACAGGGATCAAAACGTAACCACAATGCACGAGGTCGATTAGAAATAAGAGATGAAATTCATGGAAGTACACTTCCCCATAAGACATTGTAAACGAGGCATTTACCTTTTCGATGGGAACCTCATGGCGCTTACACCATGCCACAGTGATCCTAGGATCCAAATAGTTGATTTTTGATGTGCCCAAAGCCACAGTTTTCAATTCTTCTTTCGTTTCTATTTGCCTCTCTATATTATCAATCTTCACATTCGTTTGGTCTATTTTTTTCTGTAATCTGCAAACAATTACACTTATATGTCAGCAACTAAAACAAAGAATGGAAGAAAGACTCGAGTTAAGGATAGTAATTGTACGCTTCAGGGGTCAAGTTCCTCTTCGCCTTGCCATCGGCGCCTTTCACTGGAGGCTTCCCTTTTTTGGCCCGAGCCAAATCTACTTTGAATTCTTCCAAAATAGCCTAATGAAAACACAACCACAATCTAAGGAAATGCAAGTATTTTGAATACAAGTCAACTGCAGGTAAAATATCTTCAATAAGTAATCCTCTTCTATTTTGATGATAAATAAAAACTAGCCACTCACATTATAGAAACTTATCAGACAGAAATGGAACTACAGAGAATGAACACTGATAACAAAAAGTAATCACCTTTAACTCATCTATCTTCTCATTCAACCTTGAAATTTGCACACTGTGGGACTTCGAGACAGTACGCTGGTGATTACAAATTATTGCCACCTGCAACAAGAAATATAAACATAGTAAAGGAAAATTTTATAACCAGTGTCTCAATAAGAACTAGTACAATTTTTCATGGAGTCTTACCTCTTTATTTGCCACATTATATACTGCAACTTTATCAGCGAGCTCCCCCCCTTGTGTGAGCTTAGTCAACTGGCATCAGTAGCAATGTAAATCACCACAGGGAAAAAATAATTGTGCATTGGTAATGTGGAAGGCATAATGGATCTCCAGACCAATGCACAAAATTTTGTTGCTGGTGGAGTTGCCATTCCGACAAACTTTTATCCTCTATATATGCTATTTATACTGATTGTCGAATGTGATCATTTCTAACTTATATAAATCTTTGTATAAAATCACACATTTAACATCCATTTATGCTACACTTAACTAACACTATTCAAAAGCAGCCACATCAAAACAACAACACGTAAATCCCAAGCTAGTTAGGTTGGGTAATGTGAATCCTCACTATTCATGTCGCCACAAGCAATCAGTTTCAATCCAATATTCAACAATGTAGGTTCTCTAGCACTAGAAATTCTCTATAAAAAAAATTATAAAAGAAATTCTTACATTTTCTATTGGCATATAAATTTTTAACATGAATAAAAGACTCCTACTGGCATATACAGTTTTAACAAGACTAAAAGACTCCTAGCAAACATCTCAGACCTAAAGAATGTACCAACATGACTAAAACTTAGCAACCAACTAAGTGGTATCATCTGTATGGGTTTTTTTCCTTTCCATTATGTCCTATTATTAACCAAGTCTACACAAATTATTGTAGGTTATTCAGGACTTCTTTCAATTTAATTCTAGGCCCACCTAGTCCTTCATAACACCTTCAATCACCACTATTTCACACCTATAAGCAGCTACATCTAGAAGTTGAGACATCACAAAACCATCTCAAGCAACCCTCTTAGTTTATCATTTATCTGTGCTACTTGCACCTTTCTTCAAAAGTGATCATTATTAATTCTCTCTAATCTAGTGTGACCACACATCCAGTTAATATCCGCAACTATATTAAACCTATGTTGCAGATAGGTTGACCTTAGAGACAATTCCAATACTCACTCTCACATAACATTGTCCATCTAACAATCGTTCTATAGAAGAACTCGCATAACACTCCAAAAACACTTCCCTATTTCAACCATCCTGTTTAATTCTTTTAAGTAACATTTTCATCTATCATCCATTCCCCAGGCAAATGAGACAACATATCTAGAAGAAGCCAGAGAAAGAGTATCACATAGTATAGCTCATCAAGTTTTCTAAGAAAACCAAGCAGGTTGTTAATTCTAAACCAAGCAAAAACAACTTTAGTGCATTATCCTACTTTAACCCAAACCAATCAAACTCATATAAGAAAAACATAAATGGATAACCAGATCCCTTCTCTTAGTTATTCAACTCAGACCAAACTTCTTACAACATTTGTGCAACTTGACCAAGATGGAAAAGAAGCAGCCTTCCCCCTTTTTTGTTCAGTAAAAGGTAAAATATTATTCAAATAACTGCCAGGCAGTTCCAATATAGAACTGCAACCTTCACTCCTTTTAGGAGATGAGGGGCAACTCTGCCTCAGATTGCTGGATCCATAACCAATGTGGGGGAGGGTTGTAGTTAGTTGACGGTCAACGTAAAACTCGTCAACTTATTATGAATCTTCACAACCCTAACTAGCTCCGGTTGACAAGCAGCTTAGTCACGGGTAACACAGTAGTCAAACAAAACTTCTAGTCTCAAAAAGCAACTTACTTGCTGCTCCAATGTAAAAGATGCATTATATGTACGAAATACTTTTGCTGTGAGCCCTGGCATGAGTTCCTTAAGATGGGCATTAAGCTTACTCGTATCAAGCTTGTCAAAAAGATCGTCACCGCCCTTTTTTCCTGAAATCAAGTGTATCCATGTATTTCATGAAGGGAAAAATAATTAAGAAAACACACATTCTAGCACAAAAGCAGCATTTACTAACCACTTCGGAACTGTTGAATAGCTTTAAAAACAGGCTCATACACAGCCACCTCATTTTGGTACCTGATAGAATCTTTACCAAGAAAATCGAACTGAAGAAAGCAAAGTCAATTATATGCATTGCAATTAATTGCACAAAACTAAGAACCTGTAGAGGAGTAAGTTTCCTAGAGCTCTTCCAATTTAGCTTTTGTAAGATAAAACCACAATACCTTCAAAATATTTGGAGGTACTGGCTCTACATTCTCTACTTTCAAAGTACAGCAACCAACTGTATCAGCTTCATCATCATCCTGCATCGCATTGAAATATAACTAAGAACACTTACGCAACCTTTGCATTGTCCCATGCCCCTCTGCAGGCAAAAGCATGGTCCTTCATAGAAAAAATAATTAAAACTGGAAAACTGATCTCTCACCTACAGATTTTTTGGATAAATTGATCTTTGCTTACATTATTTTGCTTTATGGTTTTATACCCCTTGGTAAAGTTATGACAATTGGAAAGAGAGGAGTAGCATATATTGCCATAATTTCCTGCTTCTATGCTAACGAAAATATTTTTGAAAGAGATGACCTAAACCAGCATTGACAACCAGTTTTGGAATTCGGACTCTTTTGAGATCTATGCTGCCCCTAGTTAAATATTTGGGAAAAAACAATAAACTAGTGTTCCTGATACCTTCTCATTCCCTGCCCTCAGAGCTAATTTATCGATAAGATAAGTTGCAACTGCAATCTGACGCTTCACAGGATCTTTACTTGTAAAATCTTTTGTATATGCAGATCTAATGCCTTCTATGTAATCCTGCAACCGAGAGACAGTTTATAGCCTCCAATCATCCATGTGCAACCAGTCAAAAAAAAAATCAACTTGCCAACTGCTTCATTGTACCTTCAAACGCCTTGCTTTCTCATACTTCTCCTTATCGCTTTGCCCTTTCAAGGAACTACTGGCTGCTAGGAAAACGTATTTGAATTCTCTTGGATTAATAGGGTCATTCCAGAAAGCTAACCATGTTACTGTGTTGTCATGCCTTACTTCCTTCCATCTGCCTCAACAAAGGGAAGAAAAATAAATGAAGGTGAAACTCTAGCTTTTTACCTTGTATATTGGTGCAAAGAGCATATTTCTTACTTCCTTTACCACCCTCCAAAAGATAGACTATTCTTCCAAAAGGATAACAGGAGAGAGAATGAAAAGAACCTTTGGCCAGGGATGGGGCACTCCGGTACTGGAACACCCTTTCCAATATTTATTGTAATATCATTTGGCCGGATCCGTCTCTTTAGCTTTCCCATCTGTACCATTCAAAGCAACATCCATCAATACCACAGTAAAACTTGAAGTACCTAAACATAAATAAATACACCTTTCTGCACATAATAGAATTTTTTGGCACTTTAACCCAAAAAATAAAAGGCCAACATACCTTTGGATGTTCCCCACGGCCACGGAACAATCCAGGTGGTTCAACCCGAAAGTTTCCAACCTGCACATAACTAAATGGTCAGACCATTTCGCAGTTGGTTTGTAAGTTTTCCATGCTCCGTATTCTATGGGCCTTTCTGATTTTAGGGGTGGATACATAGGTAGGTTAAAAACGAAAAAAGAAAACCAAGTTGGCTCATCAAACTAAAAGGAAGGGGAAGCTCAAGATTGAGAGTTTAGATAAAGCTAGGGGGCTCAATATCATAAGGCTAAAAAACTACAAAAATGCCAAAAAGAGGATGTACTGATGGCACAAGAAACAGCTCAACAATGGAAACAAAGAATCATCCAGAAAAGGACTATAAAGCAATCAGCAAAAACATGTGAAAACAATATGTAACAATGAATTACAACATCTTCCTTATATCAATTTATTTTCGAAATTGTCACCTATCAACACAGCTGCAAATTCCATCCAACTCCCCATGAGCTCAGAAGTACACAAATCACTAACTAACAAAAACAAACAAAACTTGCTCCACCAGACCAGAGCTAGAAGCCTTCTGTTCCAAAAACAAGATCATCCTCTCTTCCCCCACACATACATATAAAAGAAGAGATATTTCTAACGTAAGATTCAACAAACCATCATTCAGTTACATTCATTCTACAGTTTGGAGTTGTAAAAAAGAGGGCATTTCATTCTAGGGAAAGCCCCTTCATCCAAGTTAATGAACCTCATTCCTTGTTCTTACTCAAGGAATGAACATTCCAACTCTTTTTGCTCATCTTTCCACTTTTTTTTTTTTTTTTTGATAACCGAGAAATCCATCTGTGACCTGCCCTTTGGACCAATCACAGCCTTCTAAACTCGGTGAATAATGGGGCCGCCCCTCTACCCTTCTCCACTTAAATACCAGGCTTTGTTTTGCATGGTGTGGGGCTTGAACCTGCGACCTAAGCCACAAATCCACTTTTCTTTTTGATAATGTTTTCACTTCTCTTTTCTTTCTTAAATCAAATCCATGTACTTCAGCAATATATGACAATGGGAAGACATTTTTTTTCTCTTTCCAGCTGACGAATTCTGCCTAGAATAGTCATCCCATGCAAACCAAGCATCAAATAAGAGCAGGAAGTACGGATCAATTCGAACAATCACTATTTTCACATTAAGGTGCAAAAACCACATCAGGCCCTATCAAAAATCCCAACAGAATTACAGAAACTGAAAATGGAATGGTCTTGGAAGGGAAATGTAACAGGGAAATACATTTAGGTATTCATAAAAATCTACTTTGAAAACCTTTTAACTCCATCTAAATGCAATTTTTTTTAAAAAAGAACTTTATTACTCCTAATAAGAAAAGAATCTCTACTCAGAGGAAAGTAAATTCCAAAGATGAAGAGAAGGGTTTTTTTTTTAAAACTATTCACAACACATAAAATAAAGCTCCCCAATGTTGTTTAAGATCAGTCAAGAGGAAATCATTACTAGAATAGCACCAGATTAGAAAAATGAAACACAAGAATTTTGGTTGCTTCACACCTCCAACCAAAAATTGTGCTAGCTGGATAAATGCATTGCGAATATAAGATGAAATTACCACAATAACAGCAGATGATGTTGAAAAAGAAAGAAGAAACACCCCCAGAAAAAGAAGACATAAGACCTTTTTTAAGAGAAAGAAGAAGATGTAAGACCATCTTATAATCCCATTGGGATAAAT
This sequence comes from Solanum chiquidenum, assembly GCA_029582725.1. Taxonomy (NCBI): domain Eukaryota; kingdom Viridiplantae; phylum Streptophyta; class Magnoliopsida; order Solanales; family Solanaceae; genus Solanum; species Solanum chiquidenum. Next base: position 21,557 of record JAJOOS010019532.1, read on the forward strand.
TTAGAAGACAACACAACATCATTTCTCTTAAAGTACCATGTATGAAAGCTAAAAGCTAAAGTTAAACAAAACCCAACCTTCTCTTTAACACCATCCACAATAGCCCACATATATTTCTCTTCTTGCTTAAGTTTCTCTTCTCTCAATGCCTTCTTCTCCTGCAAAATAGGCAACGCAATGTTTTAGATGAAAACCTTTAAGCATATATGAGCTTTATGTACTTGGCTATTAGATTAAACCACAAACATAGGTACCATCTTGATCAGACTGAGAAGCAAAAATGTCAGAGACTAGGTAACATAACAGCCAATTTGACAAAATGTCACACATCTTTTAAGTGATCAGTCTGTGATAGTGGAAGTGGAAGAAACGTTATTTTATCAAATGTAGCAGGGGAAAACAACACCAATATTCTGGAAAGTTCCCCCCCTCCCCCCTCCCCCCCGACCCACCCATGAAGAAAAAAGAATTAAAAAACAAATCAAAAGGAAAAAGGGACAAGCAGTCAGACAAAGCAAAAAAATTAGGACAAACCTTTTGCCAAAAGAGTCATTTTTAAGTGAGCTAAAAACACTTCCACCATCAAAATGAAGGGAACTTGTTCCCTCATAGAATTGCTAACTAGACTTCTAGTAAAGGTAGTGGTTAAATCCACTTGCTATGAAAAATGAAATTCTATGATTATCCAGCATTAACATCAATGAAGAGCTATGTCACTTGGACTGTTCAAAAATGTCGCCATGTACATGTCGAATCCTTCAAAAGCAGTACAAATTTGAAGGATCGGACACGCGTGCAGCAACATTATTGGTGAGTCGTAGCAACATACATTAAGAGGTAGAGGTTGTATATAAAACAATAATGTGGCTGAATCTCTTGCATTTGTAAGGATGCCTTAGAATATATCCTACGAAGCATAGTCTCTGCAAATCTTCTCAATTAAGCAAATGTAGCTAAATCTATTTTATAAGGTTGACAGAAACGCCAGTTTCATGCTGGTCAGACAAATGTATGCATCAAATGCCTACACAAAAGATCACCTGCCAAACAACTAACTACCATAAGATTAGCAAGTAATATATCCACCACACAGGAAATCTATGCATTTCTACACAATAAGCAGAGATGTTTTTTTAGTCCAAAGGTGACTGAGATATGTTGGCTCTACCAAGTGAGATCATACAACTGCCAAACAAATTCAGAAGTTCGTCACAAGTGAAAGATCAGAAAAAATTTCAGAGTTAACAGTTCGGCAACTCATAAAGAAAGCTAACAAGTGATTAGAAGATGGAAAAGTATAAGCAAAATGAAATTAACTATGGAATAATTGACAAAATAACTACAAATTCCTATATTTTGTAACTTAATTATTTAGTAATTCACTTACTTCTGAACTCATTTGCTTCTTCTTCTCCTTCTCACTCTGATGCCACTCATATATTGGGGTAAAATCACACTCTTCTAACTTTTGAATGACGTGATTTTTTCCAAGTATTTTTCTCCAGTCATTCATGAAATTTTCTTTGAACTGCTGTTTAGTCAAGTATTCAGTGTCTAACATCACGGCATACATTGTTGCGACCTGCAGGCAGAAAGAAATTGCTGTACTAAGAATAAATTCGCAAAGACATGAATGAGACACATACAATGAGAGACAGATTGAGACCTCTTCCTGCTCTGGAGTAAGATCCACGGGCTTTCCCTTGTAGAGCATCTTAACCCCATGAGGTTTGTATGCAGGTGGAAAAATCACACCATTGTGTTCCAATGTAGTCCATTTTTGCCCATCACCAGAGCTTGGCTGCAGTTTTGACGACTTAGAGTACTTGGGTTTTTTCAACTTCTTCTTTGTTTTCTTCATCGATGACGAAACAACTTTAGTTGCTTTCTTCACAGATGACACTTTACTAGCTGAAGCTGAAGCTACTGCCTTTTTTATCCTCTGAGATAAAGGAACTTCGTCGTCATCGTCCTCTGTCTTCTTTTCAGTTTTAACAGACGGTTGCTTACTAGAAACAGGTGTAGATGCATCAGAAAGTCTAGGCTTTTTAACTGTAACCTGAGCAGCAGACTTGACCTCACCAGGGGGTCTCTTACTTAGAACTGTCGCAGATGGCAAACCATTTTGACGAATCTTAGGCTTAACTGCTTCAGAACTAGAAAACTTGCTAGTGGAAGCCCCTGCACTGGATTTCATTTGAAACCTTGATGCTAAGGGAATTTCATCATCTGAATCCTCTTTTTTGGGAGGTCTAGACTTCTGAACTGATGTTGAAGTACCAAGCACTTTGTTGGCGTGAATAGAATTGCTCTTAGATAACCCAGAAGGGACCCTTGCACTCAATGGTTTATCATCTTCAGAATCCTCAGCTTCATCATTAGGTTCAGATTTTGGTTCAACAGCTTGCTTCGACTCCTTAGGAGCAAAATTGGATTGTTGATTAACATTTTTTGCCTGATTACCTGCAGAAGATGACGGCCTTGAGTTTGGTGCAGGAGATGTCCTGGAGTTAAGTGCAGGAGATGTCCTGCTTGACAGAGGCGATGCTTTCGGACTAGTTAAAGGTGAAACTAATGGAGATGCCTTAGAAGAGGTGGCTGTCTTAACTTTATGAGTACTAGAGCTCTGGCCATTAGGAGAACGTACATCAGGAACTTGCCGCCCCAATCTTCCATCCTGCTTCTGAGATGATGAATTGGACTGATTCTGCTTTGATGTGGTACTACTTCGTTTGAAAACTAAAGGCATGTCATCATCATCATCAATATCTTCCATCAAATTTGTTTTGGCAAAAGCCTCTACAGCCATGATCTTTCTCTATGCTATACTGTCATATAATGTTCTCCTTATCTGTAAACAATTTTTCATAATTATAAGGCAACAAGGGTTACAATACAATAAAAAGAAAAAAGCAAAGGACATCTAGAGAACAAAAAATTGAAGTATATCATTGCAACAAGGCTGTAACAGAAAGCCACAAGGGAGAAACGAATCTATAACCCCAACATATGGCAAGAAAACATAAATCTAGTTTCTTCCCCTCACAGCTAGTGCAGTTGTACTATAAGTATAGGTATTATAACCTTTCATGCCAACACAATTCCAGCATTTTTTAAATCCAATTCAAGTTTCTTTTAAATTTACTTCATCTATGCTTTCTCTTTCCAAAAAGTAAGTTTATTTCTCATTATCTTGGCACTTATCCTCAAGGACTCAATGCTCTTATTTTGTCTTTAAAGGGCATCTCTCTCCCCATCACACAAACACAAAAATAAGACGGGATCCGTTCCCCTCTCCATTCATTTTGTATGCAGTATGAAACATAAAATCCGCGGAGCAAGCTAAATGAAACATTTTCATATGGAATCCAAACTAAATTTCTCCTTTCTATTCCAACACAAACTATAACCCCAAATCTAGAAGCAAATTAAACATTAGGATCCTGGTAACTGTGAGCTCAAAATATACATGCACATTAAAGATTTAAAAAAATCTAACTTTCAGATAAAATGTAATAAAAACTGATTAGCATTACAAAAAGACAAATTAGTCGACCATCGCAGCTTAAAGGAAGCAGTTTCAGATGGTTAAAAAAAAACCAAAAATGTACAAATTAACTAGTAAGCATATAAAAATAGTTATAACAATTAACAAATCGGAACTTAAGCTTTCATTAAGCAGTGGAGAGCTAAGAGATAAATCATTACAACAATTTCATAGTTGAATTATTACATGAAAAAAGAAGAAGAAAGGGGATTAGGGTTTTTGTTCCACATAGATGAAATTGGAAAGATATAGAGCAGGAGAGAGAAAGTGAGGTGAACGTACGGAGATGAATTTGGCCGGAGAAAGAGATCAGAAGGAGGAGGAGAATGGGGATGAGGAAGTTCGTAGGCGAGGAAGAGTGGTGGTCATTCAATGGTAATGGCCGAAGAAATCGACATTCCAATTTCAATTCATCTTAGCAGGCCAATCGGAATTTGGGTCCGAATTCGACCGCCATCACCGTTGCACGGCTAGGTTGGATTTGGGCTTTCTGTGACCTACAAGGGTATTGGGCCTTGAAGTCCCTTTTACTTTTAGAGCAACTTTCACATATAGCAAACAAAAAAAATCATATTTGTATGTTATAGCAAAGTTTGCATAATTGCACTCCATAGCAAACATATATATGTATAATTTGCTATACATATACAATTGAAAGTTATGTCTATTTCGCTATACATATATACAAAAAGAAGCAATTGTATAATTCGTTGGCTCCTCTTCAGATTTGTATAATTT
>JAJOOS010019533.1:0-28154 GCA_029582725.1 Solanum chiquidenum
TATCTTTATCGCTTTTAGTCTTTAGTTTCAGTTTTGCTAGACCTAGTTGGGGCATGTCCCAACATTTCTAGTCAGTTTAGAGGCTTATTTCAGACATAGTTAGATTCAGCTTAGTATTGGGTTAATAACTTCTTTGTATTAAACTCATCAATTTTAATTTATCTCAGTTATAGTATATGGGTATTTCCCATCTTTTCATTTTAAATTATGATTTAGCTTCCGCATCAGTGTATTATCTTTAGTATGCTCATGATCATGCCAACAGGGTTAGCTTGGGATCACTTGTGGTCCTAGGTCCCGTGTCCGCGTCTCGGGGGTAGTCTCGGGGCGTGACACTAATGCACAAAGAAAATCAATTCAACACTAAGAATGACAATAATATTGAATATTTGTTCTTTAGTTTTACATTGGTTTAGACAATTAAAATACATAATCTAATTTTAATTTTCCTTAAATATTTAGTAATGTAACTCATGATTTAGTACTTTTAAATTATGATCATTTTCATTATGACTTTGCAATATTTATTTTATATGATGATTTCATTATTATTTTTTATTGAATATTTTTGTGTTATCAGTACTCATCTCATATTGTGTTATTTTTTTATGAAACACCTTAGATAATTGTATTTTGGTTGGACTACAAAAATATTTGGAGCACAAGTTAATTATATGTTTGTAGAGTTAATATCGTAAAAGGTCACTCAACTTTGAGAATTTATCTAATAAAGTCATTGAACTTTGTTTTGTATCAATAAAATCACCCAACTAAACTTTTAAACTTAGTTGTGGGGTTTATATTTACATGTTTTTATAAAATAAAATAAAAATTATAAATTTAGTTGATTGATTTTATTGATACAAATACATAAGTTGAGTGATTTTATTGATAGAAAATAAAGTTTAATGACTTTGTTAGATAAATTCTCAAAGTTGAATGACCTTTTGAGATATTAACTCTATGTTTGTATGCAAACTTTACCGAAAAAATCCAAAAATCTGGAAAAAAAATCTGAGGTTTATTAGTTTGGTTTGATTTATAAATTTAAAAATTCGACACAATGGCTTGGTTTAGTATTTGAAAAACCCGAACCAACCCGAAGTTGAAAAACCCAAAAAAATCCGAATTTTATTAGTTTGGACTTTTTGGGTTGTCTTTACAAATTCAGATTTTTTAAATTTGTGTTGTCTTTACAAATTCGGACTTTTTCCTTTCATTAAAATCACCCAACTTAATTTGTAAAGACAACACATAATTTAAAAAAGACAATAACATGGCTATATTTTTTCAGTAAACCAAAAACAATCCCATTCTTTTTTTTTCATCACCCATTTTTAGCCGCTCGTCAATGATTCTTCCAATTTTTAACCGGATAATTATAGTATGTCTTCTTTTTGGAAACAAACTTTTTTTTGGTGCTTGGTACACAGACATTAATCTCTTGGTAGATCGTTAATGAAAGGAAAAAGGGTAGATATTCTAGAGATGTATCCTAGCCATGTTATTGTCTTTTTTAAATTATGTGTTGTCTTTACAAATTTCTTTGACTTAGTTTTCTTTTTTCATAATTTTTTTAATTAATGAAAATTCCAACTTCTAACACTACTTGCACTGACATTGTAACTCACATTAACGCAATGTGGATGCTAAACACTACAATGAAAGAGAATAAAAAAGCATAATGGTTCAACAAGACATTATTGGATAATGATTGCTTCAGCTAGTATAAACCTGGTGTTACTACAAGAATATTGCAGCAATGAGCCAGTTACATTCTTATGATTTTGCCTAAACCTCCAATGACGAGTTGATACAACTAGAAATGAAGGCACTAAATTTGCACCATGATGGTGAGCAGACCTGTAAAAACAAACATGCTTCCACCAAGGCATAAATTAACCAGCAAGCAATATTTAACGCTGTTCTTAATCCTCACCACTTTAGGAGCCTTATTTCTGAATATCTGTGCAAGCAAATGAAAACAGTGAGTAACGTCCTCACATTACTCGTCATTATTTTTGGTAACTATTTGTGAAGAAAAAGGATGATACCTGAATCATCATGTGCCTAAGTGAGATAGAGATTGTTGATACCATTTTGATCAATGTTCTACATCTTCAGGAAGGATTGTTTTTCCTCTGTAAACATACTGCATCTCTTCCTTCCATGTCTGCAGTATATCAGACGTCATTTTATATTAGTTACTCTGATTTTCTACACGAGCAACTTTCAGAGTTCCAAGAACACTTAACATCTTGCAAGTTATCATCTTAGCAGGAGAAAAGATAAAAGGGAGCACAAGCAAAGTTCACCTCATGTCTGAAGGAAATCCTCGTATTGGGTACATTTGTTTTGTGAATATCGTTTCCTTGAGGGCCTCTCTTATAGTATTTATTGCCAAGCCAATGCCTCTGCAACATTTACCATAGGAAGTAAAATTAGCATGAGGGTTACTAAGTGCTACAGAATACCCCTTTAACCATGAATAAGCTAAACCTCCTTCTCATCATCATATGTAAGGATGCAGTAAGTTGCATCTCAAGCACTTACATTAACCTCTAAGCCTATGTTACTTGAATTTCAACCCCGTCAACCTCCGGGCTAGGTAATAATATACAAGTTTCTCAGAGATGTGATATTTGACTCAAGTGGAAACAAAATGAAGTCATCAATACCACTGTAGAAGTTCACAAACAACGAAGTTCAAGAACCAGAATTATGAGAAACCACGGTTATAAAGTTATAATTACCAGTAAATTTGTGATTTTTCAACCATTACTTAGGCCACACACAAGATTTCTAAGAGAGTTGCATATAAATTTGGCCTGAATGCTGTAATCGCTCACCTTGTCTGCATGATTGAATCCTGACTGATAGACTGAATTCCTAGCTATCTCACAAAGGTCACAAGAGCTCAGCTTCCATACCTGATAAATATAAGTTGGTTAAGGACATGTTGATATTTTACTGATTTGAAAAAAAAAATAGACTGACCTTAGCTGCAACACTGTATTCTTCCACAAGGGGCTCTTTTGTCAAGTGGATTTGCAAGGGATCATCAGTAGAGAGTGAGACATTCATGCCACGGTGGAAGAACATAAGGAATGGGTTCCGATTATAGTCAAGGAAAAGTGAATTATTGCTCAGGGGAGACATTGCCAGTCCAACCTGAAAATGGTGACAATAAAGTGAATAGACAGGGGAAGGGGGGGCAGTAGTAAAATATGATTGCATCTCTGCATAGCTCAACATTACAAATGTAACATAATAATGAATCAAATCATCAGATGGACCAAATTTATGGGAAGTTAATTGTACATATAAAACACACTGCATATTGAATAAATAAAATGTAGTTGAATTGCACACCTTCCGCCATCTTAGTGTATATCAATAGAAAAAATTATTAGATTTGTTCAAGAAAAGTCCCAGGCCAAAGCTAGATGCAAAACTGCTGGGGAATGTGCAACAAAGTGGACATGCAATACAGCAAGAACAGTTGGGAGCTATTCTAGAGAAATATTTTCTATTTCAAGTCTATGGATAAACTTGCTTATTCTATATAATTTGACACCTCGATTGACAGCTTGTATACAATACTAGTACGTTAAATTGCCCATACGTTTTTCTTATCCTTTTTCCTCATGATGGTTCTCAATCCAGTGTGTGAATCCCTCTTTTACACCCTCTATATTTTGAAATTAATCATATTAGCAATGCTTCTTAAACTTCAACAAGCCCCCAATAGGTCATTACAGCCCTTCCACTGTACGCATGTGTAATACAATCTTCCTTAGACCACCCTAAATGATTTAGTAATGTCATCTAATTGCAGGTAATTCAAAAATAGATCTAAACAAAACTCACTGGCATAAATCAGTTAATGAGGTAAAGGTAATGAGGAGAAGTACCTGAGCAAGGTAATAAAGATAATGCAGTACAGGTGTCTTCCGCAAATTGATTCCATGAGAAATGTTATGACATAAAAGAAATCCGGCAGCTAAATGATCAACATCACCTGCCTGTATGAACTTGAGAGCATAAATTTGGGGCACTTGTCTGTAGCTAACTAAAAAATCAGCTGAAGCGAACACTAACCTCCCCACAGTGTGGTCTTAATCTGATTGTTGGCAACCCTTTTGATTCGCGAAGCTAAGGACATAAGAAATAATAAGTACATAAGATATAATCTTGCTCTGGAAAGAGACAACAGTCCACACAATCTTTTAGAAAAGATGTCCTCTACCTTACACAGAGAAAAGGGCAATGGTAGACAGGAAGAAGCTCAATGTATGCTAGCAAACATAAATACTAAAAGAGGTTGATAAACATCACATGATAAAGTTGTAAAATTTCCTTCAAAAGTGGAGTCGTTTATTTTTTCAGCTTCTAGCTAAGATTGTTAAGGGAATTGTTGCACACAAACGAATTCCGTGGGTGTGGGCAGTAAAATTTCTTTTAGAACTCATGTGGAGGAAGTGGGAACTTCAATGTATGTGTGGTTGAAGCAAAGAAAGCCTCAAGGATCTTGGCCACTGGTATCTTCGTTAGGTAGCCTATTATGAGCTTGACCTAAACTCCTAGTCTTTGTTAAGTAACTGAACAACCAACTTTAATTTGAAAGAACTTGATAGGAATTCTTTATCATGAAACTGTCCAGAAAATAAAATAATATAAACATCTCTTGCACTATCAATTTAACGACAACATTTATTCTTTTTTTATTTTGATAACCAAGAAATCCTTGAGGGCGACTGGCCATGGTCCGAAACCTGGTGGATAATTGATCGCCCCTCTTCTACCCTTCTCCACTTAAATATCAAGCTTTGGTCAGCAGGATTCAAACCCGTGACATCTTGAACATTTATTCTTTTTATTGAGAAGGAATGAATAACACAGAATGTAGTTTGCTCATGGACAAATTTGAAACAGAGAGAAAGAAGAATGAGAAAAGAGATGAAAAGAAAAAGAGGATAATAGAAAAGGACAAAGGATGCAGGTAATGTAGAGTGACCAGTCCATTCATTCACTAAATGTCTTAGTCAAATTGGATTCGAATTTCTCACTTATTTCTTGAGTTTTCAACAAGAAGTTTTGGTATTAACTAAATTTATTCTATTGATTAAATCTGCATATGCTCCATCGTCATCGCTAGGACAGTCACTTTCTTCAGTTCTGACTTTTGATTTTAAGGTACTTCAATTAAACCACCTACTGCTATAGATAATTTTTCTGGAACAAAATTAGGCAGCAAAGGAGGACAAAATTTGATGAGTACATTGCAGATGTAAGTCCTGCTAATAATTGGGATCATGAAGCACCACTGACCTTGTTGAGTGTATACAAGTTCGCATAACAGTAATAAGCATAATAAGAAAATGCTGGATTGAACTGATTTGTCCATTCATCGGGCTTTGGCATGTGCTTGGTAGGACGTCTCTCTGGTTTACTTTCATCATCTACCATGTCAAAACCTACTACCTGTCCTCAAAATAATAGAACTTTAGGCTACTTCAATTGGCTAAAAAGTTCTAATACTATGCATGCACAGAATGTATTGAATAAATTGGTTCCTGTATGATGGCATTCTCTAGAAGTGAATAACAAGAAACATAGAAAAGAATGGCCGCCTTCATCAGAAAGAATAATCTACACATAAAAGAAGATATAGACATTAAAAACTAAAGTAGATTCAACTTGTTTACTAGAACAAGAAAACTACTGAAACTCAAAGCAAATGGTAACTATAATAATAATTATTGACGAGAAGAGGACAGATTAATAGTTTAAGATGACTAGGGATAATGCATTCAGAATAGTCAGGCCTCAAAGTTTCAGGGGACCCAGTCAAAGTTGGCAAATAATGGAACTTTGAAAGCTAGCTTGCATTTAGCCTCACATCTGATAGGTGCATAAAACCCAAATAACAAAATGATATTGGTCTATCTCCGATAAAACTTGACGAATTTAGCCATCAGTAGAACTTTCGGTTATCTGAGAATATCAATCTGTTTTTCCTAACACATAGCGTATACAACTGTCTATAGAGGCGTAGAGGCAAATATTGATAGGCATTGTACAACCATAAGCACATAGCAGGCTGCACCTCGCTGACATCAGATAATTTCCATCAGAAAAGTGAAAGTAGACTCTGAAGGGAACTAAGCTAATTCCAAATGGGTTGCAACTTTAGTTACAGAGGAATGATGAATAAAAAACAGTATCAGGAGAAAAAACCCAATAAGATGCACCAATGGGGATGCATTTATCTTCTTTCATATCCCTTGAAGGAAGACTCAGCAACAAGAACTGCCAATTATCAACATCAAATATTACTTGTCAAACATTCTGTGGTCTGAAGAATATCTAGACTCAAACAATGGACCTTTTGCCTAAAGCAGCTATGGAGGAAAAGGATCAATATAATATCTAGCTCTTCTACACACACCTTGCTTATGATTTGTATCATGATTAGGGGAGAACTTCTTGGTTACGAGGTGTTCATCTAAGTGAGGGTGGATGGATGTTTTAAGGTATCTCATTTAATGATATTGTCAATGAAAGAGGTAAAAGTTCAAAAATAATGGCATTGAAGTGAGCTTTGAAGCAAAAAGGTTCCATCCAATTGAAAACAGTGTAGGGAAATGGTAATAGATTCTTTATGGACACTATGTAAAACCTTTGCCCAATTTTGAGGCATGAGAGACTATCAAAAACTTAAAATCAAAATGCAGAAAAAGATTTATTCAATGTTTCTGTTAGCAATAGTTGGCAGTGGGAGTGTTCACAGTTCAGTTTTTTTTAAAAAAAAAGAAAACCAATTAAGTCGTTTATTCAATCGTTAAACCAAACCAATTAAATTGATGTTTTATCGCTTCGGTTTTTTAAAACACATTGCAGCCTCGTCAAATTTCTCAGTCATAACTCCTACAGATCCCATGAATCATGGTATTGTAGGTAAACACAATGGGCAACTGCCCATTGACAATCATGTCAGTAAATAGTTCCTTAGCTTTATCAAGTTCCCCAGCCACAACATATCACTAAATCAAAAGAACTAATAGTAAACTGGAATACATCCAGAATGGTCAAAACAAAATATGGTCTTACAGTGCATGTCACAGACTCCAAACAACAATTACAAGCTTATTTTAGTTTAAGGGTGGAGGTCCTAGAAGACAACAAAGGCAAATTAGATGAAGAAGTTTCTGAAAAGTTTGTTAGACAGGAACAACATATAATCTAAATTTGAATTACTTGATCGACCAACAATGTATCCTATTTAATATTTATAAGACTGTTAAGCATTGCCGACCTCCGTAAAAGAAAGTGCCACCTGAAAGTCAGAAGTAGTTTTCAGACCATCTCTAAAGGACCCAATAGTAATTATTCTAATTGATGCATCATGGATGATTTCATGGCTATATTAAACTAAGCACTTTACCAATGCAGTTAGCTGTTAAGCAAGCAATTGCCACAACATACATTTGTGCACATGAGATGCATGTATACTTATCCCAAGAAATAGAAATCACAGAGAACCACATAAGTCATATAGGAGAACCAAAAATACATATATGTTCCATAGCTGCACTCATTAAAACTCTTGTTCCCAAGATTCATATTGAAAGGTTGCAGTAAGCCCTAATGGGTTTCTTGCAGGTCCATATCAAATGTTATTGTTATGATTCTTAGTGAAGGATCGATTCACAGGGCGATATATAAATCAGCTCGTTAAAGGGAGGCTGAGAATTCATTAAAAGAGAACTCCGATCTCTTCAGCTCTTCAAAGGGAAACTGAAACCTTAGAGTTCAAGGGAAGAGAGAACTCTAATCTCCTGGTTTTTGTTGAATTATGACTTATTGATTTATTCATCAAAAGCCCCTATAAATAGAAGTCTTATTACATCAATAGGAAGTCTAATTCTTATGAAAGTAGGAGACCTAAATCCTATTCCAAACTAATAACTATAACTTAACCTAATCCTTATGAAACATAAATCCTATTCTAGAATAATAAATAAAGCAACTAAAAATATAAACAGTTATCTTGGACAAACTTCATGGAAAACAATTTGTAGCAGATAAGAACAATTTTTTTTTAGATAAAAGTAAGAAATGAGGGGCTAAGGAAATGCTGTTTATTGGCTGCAGTGCACAAAATTGAAGTCGACAGATTATAAAAGAGAAATCAGAAAATTTCAAAATATAGCTTTGGTGTTTAGGGTAAACAACATAACTATAAAAGATTAGAAAGGAAACCTACCTGCATTAAGAACAGATGTAAATGAGGATGAGACTTTGGATCAACTGTGACCTCAAATAGTGGAATGAACACATTATCTAGAATATTCTGGAAGGACGTGACAGTTCCCATACTCCTGTACACATTGTATAACCGAGGGAGCTGCAAAGTGTAAAAGTGAGAAATGCATCATATATCCATAAGCAAATATACCGACATAATCACTGAAAGGATCTAAATTAACTAGGAGAACTGAATTTGTGATTAACTATTACATTCAAGTAGAACTTCGAACTTGCTGCACTAAGACGTAAACTAGAAGCACAGGGGGGCAGAGCAGCAGCCCCATCATTTATCCAACCAAACATCCACTTACTTTCCTCCTTACCTCTTCCTCTTTCCCTCACCCAGATTCCCATATGGGAAGGGAAAGTTTGTCTCATTCAGCATTTAAAGTCTATTTTGGTGCTCACTTTATCAAGCAAATTCCTAAATATTCCAACATCATGTCTGAACCAATCAAACCGACACCAAATACTAAGCAAACCATGCTCTCAGTTAGTCACCATTACCATGCTACCAGCATCAACCATTGGGTCCTCCACTTAAGCACTTCAAAAATAGCTTATACTTATAATATCAATGCCATCTAGAAAAAGTTCTAGAACATGCCCCACCCACCTAACACATTTCTATATTGAAACGCGAGGACAGAAATGTGTAACAAATAGGAGAGTCTTCAAAGAAAGGGATGGGTCTGGCAGTGATATGGAGAGCAATGTGTCCGCAAGGCAAAATAGGAAAGAAAAAGTGATGGGAGGTCCTATACATGTTTATAGTATTCGTAGCTAAGAATTCTCTAACTTTTTAGAAATGTGTAATCCTCATGTAATTTATCATATTTGTGTAGGTGATGAAGGTGGTAAGGACAGTAGCCCAAAAGAAAAGTAAACCAAGTTAACATAGTAGCGATAGGGTGCTATCAATTTTACAATTTATTCTCCAGCCATCAATATCTTTTTCATGTGATAGCAATACGCATTCAGTGGCATACACAGAATTTTTAGGAAGCAGTGTCGACTTTTAGGGAAGGAATGATAAAAGTTCAATTATCATCATAGATATAAGTAGGTTATATTATTAAGTTGGAAGAGCTCTTGAGTTCAACTCTATTTAACCACAATTTTAAGCTTAAGTATGATATATTTTGCAAAAAATATGCTTTGATTGGGGTTTGAACCCCCAACCTCAATCAACAAAATCTGCCAGCAAACCAACGCACCAGCTAATAAGTTTTATCACATAGGGTCATTTTGTTATATACTTTGGTAAAATTTTCCGAGGAAGGGGTGTCACTTGACACCCCTTCGCTCAACGTGGATCCGCTCTTGTAGGCATTAGCACGTCATGAAATGGGCCAGAAACGGAAGAGAATCACCAATATAATACTGTGATAACGATAAACATGCACCAAAATAACAGAGAACACAAGCCTATTGCAACCACAATACTCTGCCAGCTACACTTGGAAATGGAAGTGGAGAAGAATGGCCAATAGTGGATAGTGATGTATCATAAAAAAAGAAGCTTCTGAAATTAAATTGTCTTGGTAATGAGGAGCAAGTCAAGAAAAGTTTGAATTTCGGGTTAAAGACATCATATTTGATCAAGTAGATCGTGACCTAACTTCAAAGGTGTCAAACTCCAAATCTATGGTGAATAATATTGTTCTATACAACTTTCAAAAGTTCTAACTGAACTAATCTTTTCACTATAAAATAAGCATTCAATATTCACCCATTACTTCAATAAACTGCTAGTAGAATAAAAAGGTCAACATCTTAAGCTCTGTGTCCAGTCAAATACAAGAATATAAAATGAAAAAAAGGGCTTAATTTACACAAATATTACATGATCAGCATAACACCCACCTGAATCAACCATACTGCATTTTGGCTATAAAGTTCATTGTTCACAAACCAGCTAGCCAGTGTATCCCATTCACTTTGTTTCCTTCCATAGATGGAGATTCTGTATTCAGCCAACTGTTCAAGAAGAAAGGATTGTCATACATTATAACGGCAAATTGTCCCCATACTGAACTATGAAAGAAGTACTCCGCAAATAAGGTGTATATTAACAATCAGAGTCTAGAATAAAAAAACAGGAGACAAATGCTAATGTGGTAGCTACATGTTATATCTTAAAAGTATTATTAAGTACCCATAGGTCATATTTGAAGCATTTTTCATTCTTGACTCTTGAGGGCGACAAACTGCCTAAGCCAATCAAACGGCATTCTCACAAGTTGCAAGAACTACAGTCACATGCAGCAAGCAATTTAAAGATAAAAAAAAAAGTAGCCAAGCGTGTTCCTAGTGGTCAATGAAACTGGGATGGACCATTAGAGACTGGGACTCATACCCCAGTAGATGCAAAAGAGTGGGGGGGGGGAGAGGAGAAGAAAGAAGTAGTAGTTTGGTGGTTTTTCTATTCATATTTCTAAACCTTGGTGGATAAAGTTATTTGTGAGGTAGAAGGTACCCTGAACACCCCGTAATAAAAAAAATCTTAAGATACAAACAAAAACTAAAGATTTTTCTAATCACAAAAAACAAACAATAATTTCCAATCAGCATGAAGCTCCAGGAAAATTCCCGGATAAACAAGAGTTGCACATCAACAGATTGACAATTATGTATCTGGTACTTCTGAGTACAGCAACAAAATTAGACTTCGATAACAGAACCAATTTCTCATGAACAGCTTGTCATGGCAAAGAGATAAAGATTGGAGCAAATATTCAGTCAGCAGAAGTCATATATTTGCAAACAACAGTTGAATCATACACCATACCAGAAAAGAAGCCATTTGTGTCAAGTTCTCCCTGTCCCTAGTTAATTATCCTAATCTAACTTTGACAGGCAACTTGTTTTCAAGTTTGGTCATCCAATCCATTCAACAAGTTGTTCTTAGATGTGGGAATCACACTTCAATGAGGCATAATTGCAGCAGTTTGGGCTCTTGCAAATGGTATGCTCTTATTAGATCAAGTTCAAATCAAGATAATCAGAGCACAAATGATATTGACAATTGGTAGTATCCTTTCAAAATCAATGACAGTAAGCTCTCCCATATACAAGGTCAAGCGAAGTAAAGATTTTTAGTAGTCTCACAGCATTTAATGTAATATTCTTCTATTTATCAAGAAGTATGTAGAGTTGATCATTGTTCAGTAATTTCAGGAAAACTGGGGCAACAACTGAATGAGTAAAATGGTATTATATTCAGCTTTTAAGAAAATATACACATTTCATGATAGGAAAAAAGAGTTGCACATGCTTAAGTCGTCACAATACTGATTAAGGTATGTTGTTGTACCTGGTATTTGCTTGCTTCAAGATCTTGCAAGACTTCCTTAGTGACTTCAGCCAAGAAGCGTCCTGAATAAGACAATATTTTGAAAACGAAGAAAATTATTGTGGACTGTTACCGAAAGAATAATTAGGTGTCATCAAGCAACTGTCAACAAAAAAGAAAGTGCAGCTTTAACAGTATGGTAGCAGTTGCCTTGATGGAGGTTCCAAATAAAATTACTCGCTGCAGAGATTTTTAATTGAACAAAATTTAAAGTTAACTGCTGCAGAATGTGTTCAATGGAAACCAAATAAAATTCATATCATATGCTTTATTTATGACAGTTGTGTTACAGGAGTTTCACGATAAAATTGAAGAAAATAAGTTAGAACAGTGATGTCAAATGACAACTCTGTAGGATAGGTAATTCACTGTTAGAAGTTGTGTTTTCAAGGAACATACCTTGGATAAGGTTGTCTTGCTTTAGAAAGATTTCTCTGAGTCTGCTTTGTCCGCAAGGATTATATTTGAGATTGAATTTGTCAAACCGGTGAAATGTACTCTTATCAGCATGTACGTCCAATAGATCAACATTCATATCATACCTGCAAATAAAGTGCTTAGAAGAAAAAGAATAAATAGTGGACCTCCCACCCTGGGCACAGATAGCAGAATATTAGAACTTATGCAGAAAAACGAAAGAGAGCAGGGGAAGATTGATGCAAACCCTGTCAAGTCCAAACTCTCAAAGACTTCCTTCAGTGTAAGATATTGTCCATCCCGAAATATGACAACCTGTTTAGCGAAGACTCATGTGATCAAGACCAAAAGAATAGGCATACCTATATACCCACAGAAATCTGCAAGTGAAAGCATATTCCCTGGAAGCAATAACTTTCCTACCTCGTCAGGTTCTTTTCTCAGTTTCGACTTGATGAACCGCAGAAGATGCTTCTGATTCATGCAAGCAGAATGATGCACATGAGTATCAACCTTTCTGATATTGTAAAAATCACGATGAGGTGCACTTTTTTGAGCCAGAAATTCCCGGTCAGCATTTACGAGCAAATGGAGGCGAAATTTCTGTACCATATCAAGAAGATGCTATGAAAAAAACAAGAGAATTAACAGGTGGTACAATATCAAGAAAATGTACGATATCAACAAACTTGGACAAAGGGGGGAAATTAAAGAAAATTGCCAAACCCGTCACCTCCTCGAGAAATCTCAAACGATGATGACAATAAGAACGAACATTTCCTACAGCCATTACTTTGAGAACATGGTGCATATCAGTGAAAAATGTTGTTGCGCTAGCAACAGGGAACAGCTCTTCCGTATCTACAACATGAAAGGTAGGACGTAAAGATCCCATGAAGAAGGCAGATAAGAATTAATGATGAAACAATGACAAACTACTACATTCAATCAAATGTGCTCCACTTTTGAAACCAAACATACCGTTTTCACTAGCATAAACACGTACAACTCCGTCCTCCATCTTAAAATGGTGCTGTGTGCAATCCAAGAAGTATTATTATTAGAAATTGTGCTTGAGACAACATCTACTTTGAGATACTGAGAATACGGCAACCTAAAAATCAAACCATTTACGGTCATAAATGAGTTGAGGATCACAACTCACAGAAGATGCTTCTGAGTGGCCAAAGCTAAATGGATCATGTTTCTTATCTGACGCTTTTGATTCACTTATTGTCTCTTTCATCCATGGAGCAACTTCTTCCCTGTAAACATACTTCTCTCTCAAATCTAAACATTCACGGATCAACTTCAGTACTTCTTCCTCTTCGACGTTTCCAGGATCTGCATAGGAAATGATAGCAATTGAAAGAATAATATTAAGTATGAATAAGATCACAATAACACAAAAACTTTATTAAATTTGAGAAATCTCACTAATAGTAGTTGACACATCCCTCATTAGTTTACCACATAATATTGCATGAGAATACATCATAACAACCGACCATCCCCTCCCAATTTATGTTTCTGTGCACCAAGCCATGTAACAAATGCATTTATATGTTGCCTAAATTGTTTATGACTTGTTGGTATGAGTCCCGAGGGGGTTCGGGCTTGTTCGGATCAGTTTAGAATTGGACATGGTACAACAGTGATCACAGAGAGCAAGGCTGCAAACACGGAAAAGAGGAATTGAGGATGCAGGATTGACAACTTCGTGATCGCAATGTAAGACCTTGGCTTACAGAGCCTCATCCACAATTGCAAAGCAGGGACTGTGATGGCGACAAGAGCCCGGCTCATCTGGCTCCACAATAGTAGCAGGGGTTCCGCGATCACATAAACCATGGTATGTATATTAAGAGTAATGGGACAGACAACTTCTCTTCACAAATTAGAGTTCTGAGCTACGAATTTGAGTTATTCTAAGAGAGGTAATCACTAATTAGCCAAAGGTAACAATTCTAATTCATTTTTAGAGCACATTACATGATATGTGTGGATTTTTGCATCCAAATCAAGAGGATTAATGGGTGAAATTCTGGTATTGAGCTCCAAGGGTCATTTGGTGGCTGGTTAGAGTTATGCGGTGATCAATAATGCAAGGATTAATTATGCGGGGTTAGTTATTTCATCTTTTACCCAGCATAAAATGATATATAAATTCCCTCATACATGTATTAGTTATGCAGAAAAAAAAACATGAACCAAATATTGTGACATCAATGCTATGTTTTATGTGGAAAAAACCAACCAAACATTATATAACTTATGCTAGATTCTATGTGGGGATCATTTTTTTTCTTTTGATGAAGAAATAAATTTCATTAGAGAAGGGCAAAAGCTAGCCCGTACACAGAAGTATACCAAAAATAGAAAACCTTACGAGAGGACATGGTTTTCTATATATAACACCCACCCATCTGTACATGTATGAATCCTATGGATGCACCAAACAGAAAAAAGGGGAAATAGGCAATCCCTCAAAAGCTCTTCTATTCCTCTCTCACCATATGATCCACATAAGTGCTAGAGCAGCGACATCCCATTCCCTACAACTTCTCCTACCTCTTCTAAATGTCTGATTTCCTTGGCAATGTATAAAATTTTGTTAGTTTTATTACATGAATAACTCCTCTCTAACCCGCAACCAACCGACTCCTAAATTCCTGAAGTAGAAAACTATGGATTTGAACCAGTTACTACGAATTGAAACATTATCATATATTTGGACTCACTGGACTACTCATAATCTGTAAACTATTGGGTCACGGGGTTTGACCAAGTTTGCTAATTGGGTTGACTTTGACCGTGGATTATATTTTCAAAATGGGTCCAATAGATTAGTATAACACTATTAAACATCCTTTTGCATAGATCGGGACACTTTGAGGATAAACAACGTGGAAAAGAACTCATCGTAAGTTAAGATTTGACTTCTAAAGGGGTTTTGTCCTTGAAATATAAGCATATAGGGATTACTTGAACTATATGTTATGACTATGGGGGGTCACATGCCACAGTTCAGTTATTCATTCACATTGTATATGCAAATATGACCATTGAGCGTGTCTAATACATGGTTCCAATTTCCAACATAGTTATTGGGCATTTTATTACATGGCATGAGATCAATATTTTAGTATGATAGATACATGGCTCCATTGCGTGTGAACGGGATCCTCCCTCATGAGTCAATAACCATGGAGGACCCTTTGGGAGTGACACGCCTTTGATGCATTTTTGACATGTACCCCTGCAGTGCTCATTTCAGTTCATAATGTTAATTACATTAGTGTTTGATGTTACCTGACATGACTAACATGATTTGTGAGTTTCAATGTATGATGTTATATACTGTAGGATACAAATTCGTTATGCATTGTACTATTCACTATTTTGTAAAGTTTCGCCACAGCCCTTTTTGGTGGTGGGATATATGACTCACTGCTCTTATCCTTCTTTTGTTTCAAAGACATAATCGAGTACCAGTGGGCTACGTGGTTGATCATAATCAAGACTTGATAGTGCATGATGTTTTGATGGGATCTCAACTCCAAACCACTTTCATAGGGGTCGTTTGGTTGGGAACAAGTTATCCTGGAATTAATTATCCCGGAATAAGTTATCCCATATCGGAATAAGTTATCACACCATGTATATGGGATAACTTATCCCATCACTATGGTATAAATGGTGGGATAAATAATCCAAGGACTACCTAATACCTCCAACCAAACGTAGGATAAAATAATCCTACATTTTATCCCGAGATTATTATACTTTATACCTGACATCAAACGACTCCTTAAAGCTAGATGTTTACTTATGATGTTCAGTTGGGTTAATTTAACCCCTGTATTTAGCACTGGACAATTTCTAGACTTGTACTAGTTTGAAGATTGTACAGGAGCTAACAACTTTTGCTTATGCTCTCTGCAAGCCCTTTTGCCTATTCTGTAATTCCGCATCTTCTTGATGCTTTTTAATGAAATACCTTACTTCATCAAAAAAAAAAAAAAAAATCAAGACTTGATAGTTGTTCCAGTGGTGAACCAACCATTATCACTCTGTGATACCTAGGATATCTTCAGGTTGTCCTTTCTATTTCAGGTTGTCGGGTTATGACCCATTTGTACTTTTAGATACTCCCAAGTCAGTTGATGGGCTTAGGCCTAAGTTGTTTAGATATGTAGACCAGGTTATTGTGTTGGCTAATACACAACTGTTGTTGGATTATACAACAGTTTTGGTGTAAATGTTTATGAATGTGTGATATATGTTAAAGCACAGGTAGCTTGACAAGTAGTTGCAGCATGTTGGTGTCAGATACGGATTATTGGGATTTCGGGTTGAGACAATGATAGTTGTGCATTGGATAATCACACGTATTACGAATTATATATGTTTCACCTTGATTATCAAGGAAAATAATTTATTATGAGATATTCATAAGCAACACTTGCTAGAGGATATAGTCTTCTAAAACCCGTAGAGAACAAGAAGATGAGAATACCATGTGTTGTAGCAGGCAGGGGCAAAATGTTGTTGAAGAAACTGGGATCATTTTCCACAATGTGCATAGATGCTTTGTCTACCTCTCCAACATCATGATCTATGTTAGATCTTGCCTCAGGTACGGCCGTTTTATGCTGAAGATGATTATGACTTTCAGTCAAGGCAGAAACAGAAAATTCTTCTTCGGTTGGACCGATATCCTACAAAGTAATGGGAGCAAAAGAAGTAACTTCATGAGCGATTTCAGTTTTAAAATATCTAACTGTCCTAATCTTAAAACCATAGTGGCTGGTGAGAGGATAGCAATCCGATGCAGCTGAACTACCTTGAGTCAATAAGCTGAATAAAATAATCATCAAATGTTTGTGAAACTAATGACATGCAATTTAACATTTGATCAGTCGAGATGAGAGACTCTAAATATCCACGGCAGGAAGAAATAATAAGTATAATGCTCAGAAGCATTGAGAAATTGGAGAGAATGCTAGGGTGATTGGAAGCAGCACATATAGCAATTTGGTCAGGATGCCATATACCATATGCAGTCTTTTCTTTCTCTTCCTCTTGTATTCTTTTAGCAAATACATTAAACAATTCTCATCATCATGCACTGATGCACACATGCTACACAATATCGAGAATAATTTGACATTCTTATTTTCTCTATTATTTTAACCACATGAAACACACACCAGAGACACTACCTAAATTCAGAGAGTTAGAAACAAACTTAATGTTTTGGTACAACACTAATGATATTCTCCTTGAATACACTCAGTGCCTCATTGGCATTGTGGTTCTTTGTGAATAAAATTACTTAACCTATAAAAAACACTACTCCTATAAATCCAGTGAAGTGTAACTTCACATTCATATACCTAGAACTTCAGGCTTTATTAATCAACATTAAATGTCAGTAATTAAATATGCAAACGCTAAAACACCATTGGGTGTAAGGAAGAGAAAGTTAGATGAGATTATATTTAGATATGCATATATGTCCATAAAAATGGCAAAAGCTTGCCAGAATTCACATTTGAGCAGTTCAAAAATTTTACATTTTCGTAAGAGTAAACAACATCCTCTGCAGCAACATCAAACTCGCCTTTGTCCTCATTAGAGTTGCCAACACCTTCAACTACAGAATCAGCTGAAAGTTTCGAAGTCATTGGCTTCCCAACAGATTCCACTCGCATCGTCGGATTCAAGTTACTCACAACTCTTTCTTCACCTGCAATATGACAAAGTATGGAATATATAATGAATACTCACAAATCTATCTTCACCTCAAATATGACCTGTCTCAATCCATCTCATCCCAACATATTCTCATAATATCACGTATTGTGATTATTGTAAAAAATCCATCATAAATTAACTAGTCTTATACTGGCTATCAATCACACAAATAAAATTCAAAAACTCTCGAGTTCAAAGCACGTACCACTCTTGCTTTTGTTTCGAGGAGAAAATGAAGTCGAAGGAACCAAATTAAGTCTCTCCATGGAATTCGACGATAGTATCTTATCAGTCCGATTTAAACTCCAATCCTCATTCATCCACTCATTCGATACACGAACATTAGGCATTGACGACGAAACTCTGTAACTTCCCAACACAGTACCATCACTATCATCATAATCATCATCATCATCAATATTATCAATCGAAGTCGATAAGTTACTGGTGTAAACATTCCTAGTGTTAACATTTTCAATCTCATCTTCATTGAAATCAAACTCTTCCGGTTCGGAATCGGAAATAGGGAAACTGTGTCGACGTTTCCGGCGAAGCTTGATGAGGCGTTCGAGAACTTCGTCGATGCTGCGTTTATGGAGGTAGAAGGCGGCGATAGCCATTACGGAAACTCCGAAGAGTGCTGCTATGGCGAGGTGCATTTGAGAAGTTGATGGAGGTGACATTTTTTGGTTTGTTGAAGCAAGCAAGTGAGATTTTGTGGGAGTGATTAGCGTTTTGGGTTTTATAGGGTTTCACTTCCTGAGGTTTATGTTAAGTTAACCCTGGCTTTATCGTAAGTTCGAATATTGCCGCATAACAAAATGTTGAAAAAAGCAACTCCTTTGTACCAAATTATACGATACATGAGATATAAAGAAAAATTATTATAATTTTTTATATATTTTTAAATACATAAAAAAGATGTCTGATTTATCGTCAAAATTGAATAGTTTAACACGTAAAATTTGAATATGTCACATAAACTAAGACAAATAAAAGTGTTTTTATATTTTAGAATGTTTAATAGGTAAGTAAAAAATTATTATTCAAAGAATATTTTTATATATTCTAGCAAAATACTATGAAAATAAGATACGTAAATGGCTTCGAAGGTGGCGATTGGTGAAGGATGAGATGGTCAAGGGATGTGGAATGGGGAATGAGGTTCGATGGTTTATAAGGAAGAAATCTTGCAGAGTTGTTATTGGCGGGATTTATTTCTTTTTTTAATTTTGTACGTGGAAGTCCGCTTTAGAGTCCCGACTAAATTTGGATCGCGCATTGCAAAACTCATTCAAAGGTGATGCTCCCAAAAAGATCATTTTCATATTCAAGTTCCGAATCTGAAACTTCTGATTAATGATAGAATAATCTCATCACTACTCCACGATCCATTAATAGCAGCATTTGTTTTAAAAAAGCCAAGATTTGTGCTAGGATTTTGCAAACTTAGGTGTTGAATACTGTATGGAAAGACCAATCAGCTTTGCACAAATAGTTTTATCAATAAAATAATTCAATGGGTGTCACGGGCCTGATGTGGTAATGGTATTAACGTGTGTTCTGGTTGCGGGTGTTAGTGATATAAAAAAATAAAATAAAATAAATCTAATTAGTTTTTAATTATTAAAATTAAAGTAAATCAAATATAATTTATATCCATTGATTTGATTTAGTTTTTAAGAAAAATAATTATATTTTTTTTTACAATTAAAAAAGAAATTCTCATCAGTTTTCAACTTATAATTAGTTGTTAACATTTAATTGTGTTCTAAAAAAAAAAACTTTAAATATAGTAGCTATAATTTTCTTCATTATGGAGAAAATATTTTAAGATTTATAGGCTTTAATTGAATAAAGTTGTTAAGAAATATATGGAGCTTAAGGTGTAACGTTCATTAGCCTATTAAACGGCACTCATTACTCTCTTTTTATTTACGAAATTCTTGAGGAAATTCTCTGCAGTCTAAGGTCCATTTCTTGATTATTATTATTATTATTTTGTTTACTTACTTTTAATGACATAATAGAATTGTTTGATCTTCATGCAAATTGCTATCCGATTCATGATTTGAAGTTTATTGAAGTTTATGTTTTATATGAAATATTCACAGAATCACACTTAAATATTTATAGATATTTAGTGAATATTTTAATATATATAGAGAGGCTGAGCAAAAGTTATTGTGTTCCCGTGAATCCACACTCAACCTATGTTGCTCGAACGACTATCCAAATATGTATGTTGGTTCCTCCAAGAATACACTGTTTTTGAAGGATTTCCGTCAACATTTTTGAAGAGTGCGAGCAACAATGTTGGATCCGCCCCTACTTATTTGGTTTGGGGTTTGTGGCAGTTATTTGACCAAATTGATTTTGTGTTAAGGATTTGGGGGAATGTGAATTATTCTAGGTTTGTTGAATTTGTATAGTGATTTTAGTGTAGTCCAATTTAATTATGGAATTTAGGCTTCTTCGAGTCTGTTATGTCTCTAGATTTGACAAAATCATGAGTTTTATTTACTTTGTTGGGATACTTTATCATTTATCAGTAGAGGTGTAAGGTTTGCATAGACACTACACTTCTTAGACCTCATTGTGTGGGAATACACTGGGTATGTAGTTGTTTGGATACTTTATGATAGCTCTGTAGTATTCATTTTTTAAAGACTCTTTAAGTCTTAATCCATATAAATAGAAGGATCTTTTTAGTCTAATGGGCAATATCATGTTTTGAACTTTTGATCATCATTTGTTAAGTTGTTGAGTAACAAATTTAAAGTAATGTAGTGCATTCATTGTTGTTCATGGGATGTGGATTGATGTATTAAGTTCCTCGTTGTTTGGTTTTTTCGACTTCATTACAACAGGGAGATGGAAAGAGTTCTCAAAAAATTGAGGGGATTTGCAATTACTATCATAAAAAGATCAACGAAAAGTATTCAGAATAGACGTGGAAGACGACAGAGGAAGAAGCGTGGGCACGAGGAAGTACTTGGTACTACGATAATTGAGGAAACAATACCTAACCCCGATTTCAAGGTAGAAGTTGGAAATGACATAGTGAAGGAGAATCATGATTTAAGGGTTCATGTTGGAGATGACATAGTATTCGAGATACTAACGTGGCTCCCTTACAAGTCTATCATGCGATTCAAGTGTATTTCTAAAGCTTGGAATACTTTGACACAACATGATCCCAATTTTGTCAAGTTACATATTGCTCGTTCTCATGCGTATTTCCTCAGCCACCCACCTCTTCTTTGACCTAGGTATTCGTCACCATAAAATGACTTAACACATAGGAAAAATGCTCTTTGATATCAGATGGTGAGGTTGCTATCATTTAGTTTTATGATTGTAATTTGCAAAATGGTGTGAGAAGGCAGAGGTTGTTTTAGCAACAACGAGCTTGTTTAATGCATACCTCTTTTTTTTGTATCATTGTGTTTATGTGAAGTCCCCAGATCATACGCGTGGGATTACACTGGGTATGTTGTTGTTGTGTTTATGTGAAGTCCATGAAGCACTTGATACATCTAATTGGCAATTGTTCAGCAGAAACTTGCAGAATGAATTCCCCTGCCTCTTCGAAACTCATAATGCAGACTTATTAAAGCTTCAGGATGTAATATGTTTGATTCTAGTTCAAGGGCATATATATTTGTTAGAACAAGAATGATAATAGTACAAGGAATTCAAAATAAAAAAACTTACTTGGCTTAGAGGCACGTTAATATGTTTTTTAAAGATAGTAGGAGTCTCTCTCACGAGCAAACGAAGAATAAATAACAACTCTATATTTGGGATTCAACTAAGCCACAAAATGTGTAGCATTCAAGAATGTTGTTCTTCCATTCTTGACTTGGTGATTTCACTTTTTGATTAACGTCTCATAAATATTTCTCAAGAGAAAGTAGTTATGACTTCTGAGTGCTTATCTTTTCAAACAAAATAACCTCTGTTTATAGGACAAAAGTTTTGAAAGAGAAGACTTTGAATTATATTATATTTATAATGTAAAACTAAGCCAAAGATGATTTCGTGTATTTTGTATATTTTTTGAAAAAAAGATTTTACAAGATGAACTTGTTTCAAAAATAATTGAAATACTAACTCTTACCTATATCAGTACTTGTCTTGCCCCCAAATCTAAACATGTCTATTTTTGCAACATATACAAAAATGGAAACAAAAAATGAAGGGATAATTATCTAACTAGACAAACTTAAACACTATATTTACCAAACTTAACAAGAGTTTTAAAAATTACCAAAAGCAGTTAGAATTTTTTGAAATTCGCTCTGTGTCAGTGATCTATATACCAGAGATGCAATAATTTGCTTTGTATCACTGATATAGAGTGAATTTCAAAGACAAGGGGCGTACATTGAGAGAGCTACTTCATTCTTATGCCCTAAGAAGTTGTCGCTACGTTTGATAATTAATATACAAACTAAATCGCTATTTTGGTAATCAGGCCTCAAACAATCTCTATTTACGAAAATTCCAAAAATATGAATATCAATCACATACGTGACATTTACGTTTTTACGCTTGGAGCTTGCGCCCCAGATTCTAAGACTTATGCCCTATGGATCTATGTCTTCAATTTGTGCCCCTGAGCGGTTTTAGTATGCCCCGCCCGAGACTCGCCCAGCACTCGCCCCAAAAAATGTTTTTGAAAACACTGGTGACACGTTGAGCAATTTCTTGCTTGGACTGAGGCAAATACATCTCATTTGGGCCTAGATTCTTTTTTGTGGGCTTTCTTCTTAGTTGCTCTAGGCCTTTGTCATCTCTGGCCTACCAGAAATGATTTTCTTTCTAACAAAAACATTGGTAACCCAAACATCACTTTATCTAATACTCCATCTTCTGAATAGAGAAATACTTTAATCTTTTTCTTGTAAGAAAATAATGTGATAAGTATTTATGTATTTTTAATTAGAAGTCTCCGATTCAAGTTTTGGGTATGAATAGCCCTTGTTAAGGAGCTCTTTACTTTTAATGTGAAACTTCCTAACATGACTCCTAATCTAATTGAGTTTCAATACAGATATTGACCTAGAAAAAAGAAATGCCAGGAAATTGAGTATAGATTCTTCATTAATATATGGGTCCATTAAGTACTTATAATTTAATGCTAATAAAATTAGATTTGTTTTTTTTTTAAATGAAAATTTAATATATACACTCCCCTATAACCCCGTGACAAATAATCAAATTTAATTGTTTTTTTGCACCCTAAATTATGGTCGATGTTACTATCACAATTCTAGGGCCCATTCTTATAGGGTTTGTCTCTTTCAAACAAATGACACTTTCCCTTTAATTACACAAACAAGAAAAATATATTTTTCTATTATGAGTTTAATTATATTGATAGCTTAAAATTGTTTTACACTATAATGTTATAATTGACGGGATGAATAAAATCATTATATTTTTAATCAAATATTTCAAATTCATGTCATTCTAATGAAGAAACTTTAATAAGGAGCATTTTCTTTCTTAGTAAATTTTGTGTGATATATATTGTAAATGAAAAATAAAATAAAAACAAGTATAATATGTTACAATCCAGTCAAAGAAATCTCCACTTAACTAACTTGATTTCATAAGCACAATACAAACAAGAAATTCCATATTTTATGGTGTAGCTCTTGAATGTCTAATCAATCGTTTTGAATTTGAGTTTATGTAAATCTAAATTAATTGAACCACTAAATTATAATACAATAGTCTATTTATCAATTTAAAAAAAGTTCTATCACGGGAAGACAAATCACTATTTAATTAACTTGACCACTCATACACACAATCTGGAGTCAAAATTTGAAGTTTATGAGTTTAAAATTCTAATTCTTTAAAATTATTGCGACGTTCTAAATTAATAATATGTACATATTCAATTGCTTACTACAAATTCAGAGTTTGAATCAAAATTATTAAATTCATCAAACTTGTAACCAGCATACTGACTCCGCCCCACACACTATATACCAAAAAGATATTACGTAACATCAATCTTTGTCATTATAATTGGAAAACAGCGTAGCAATTATAAGTGTCATCATGTGCTGGCATTATTAATATATATGATTGCCAATTTTTCAAGAAAATTAAAATACACAATTAACAGTCAAAAACCTCCTACTGGAATTTGATATTTTGACATATATATTCTAAAAACAAGTAAATAATGACAAAAACTATGAAAGCTAATTAAGCCACTAGAAAAAAAAATCCATTTTTATTGGTTAGTTCATAAAGTGGGGGTATGAGAATTCTAAGTGAAAAACTTAGTGGGAAGAATATATTTGGAATTACTAACAATGCCAAATGCAATAAACAAAAGTACATCTTTCCTTTAAATCAAAGCATTATGATTTTAGACGATACGTGTTAGGATCAAATGCTTATTATTATGTCAAAAATTATAGTTGATAGTTAGGGGCGGCTCAACGTTATTGGAGGCCTAAAGCGAAATTTCAATTTGAGGCCTAAAATATAAACAAATTTCATATACGTTTTTATTCAAAATTTATTTATTTTACATTATTTAGATGAAAATTATTAATATTTAATGTTGTTTTTTCAATTATTGATTTTAGGTAAGATTTTATCAACTAAATATTGAAAAACATCCTTTCAGTGAGGTAATTATTATATGAATTGTTAACATAATTCTATAAGTAAAGTTGACAAATATCAAATAACGATAAGAGTTAGAACCATAGAATCTGATTCAAGAAGATGATGACTTGATTTACCTCATTTCTATATGTTTGTTGTAATGCTTGAAACGAAATAAAAAAGAATTTGTAATTCTCTTTGTTCAACACTCTTCACTGTTAATTCTTATTTTTAAAAAAGGACAACATATGTTAAACCGAGTAAAATAATATCTTTTTTAAAAAATATATATTTTTTATCATAAATAATTAATTTTTTAAAATTTGAGGCCCCCAAAATTTGGGGGCCTAAGGCATAAGCCTTATTTTACAAAGGCAAGAGCCGACCCTGTTGATAGTAAGAATGTAATTCTAAATTTTAATTTAATTTACCAAGCAAACACTATGTTCGATCATGATTTCGACTCCGGATACTCCCAACCCCCTTATGTAGGAGGCTAATATTACCCAACAATTTTCCTCCTATCTCATGCAATATGTTTCTTTGGGAATCGAACTCATAACATTCTGTCAAAATTAAGCTATAGCTTATAGATCAGATTACTACAAAGTACATTTTTTCTCTCAAATTATTTATCGTTTTTATAGCGTTTTAAAAAATAATAATTATTTTTTTTTTTGATATTTTTACTTTTACTTATGTCTTAAAATATGGTTTTTCTTCATTTTTTTTTTGTTTATGTGTTATCATCCTATCATTAAAATATTTATAGTCTTCGAGAACAATTAAGATTAAAGATAAAATAGGAAAATGATAACTAATTTCATCTTAACCTTCTTAAATGAAAAATACATTGAAATAACTATTTTAAAAAATCACGACGATAATTTTTATTTTTATCAATAGAACTATACGACGCGAATTTAGATTAGTCAGACTTCAACGGATACTGAATATCGAATGAAAAAATTAAAAAGATAAATTAAAAGTACCCTTAGTTAATGTTTATATTATTATATACTTAACATCTAAGCTTCTTGCATCTGTGTATTGAAAATGTGATTTAAAATAATATTTATATGATTTTTAGGAGTAAATTAATATAGCTTTCTTCATTAAAATTCAATCCCTTAAAAACAGGAAAATCTTTAGAATTCCTACGTAACTGATTGATTAGCTTTCATTTCGTCTCTATTAATCATCAAATAAAAATATGATTAATTCGTTATCATTTCCTTGGATTACAATTTTCATACAGAAATTAATTAAGTGGGAATTTCCTTACGTTAAAATATTAGTTCCTTAAAAATTAAAAAAAAAACATTTGCCAAGTTGTTTCTGCCCAAGATTTGTAAGTGGTCACTTATGAGTCACGTTCGATTGGTCAAAATAAATGAAATTTATAATATTTTTTGTTTATATATGTACCAATCATAAAAAAAAATAAGTAAGAAGCTCACCTATTTTTCTAGAGTTTTTTTTTTGTACCGAAAATACTTATTTAGTGGTGGTGGATATAAGTTTAAGAAACTCGACATCGTTTACGTACGTTTTACTAAATTGAGTACTTAATAATACAATTAAGTCATAAAACTTAGTAGAGTTAATATTTCTACACTTAGACAATTCTTATCCTAAGTGAAATGAGTGATCAGCATTGTAAAGTAAAAAATACCAAATCAAACAATTTTTGTGGCCATTACTAAAAATAAAAAATATTTTCAAAAATATTTAGTAGTTATTTTTATAAATATTTTAATTGAATAGGTGAGGGGGGAAAATAATTGTGTTTTTGTATGTTGAAAAAATTAGGAAGCTTTTCAACATTTCAGTGAGAATCTATTTTGTTATTACTATTGTTTTCTTCTTCATTGTTTTCAATTGACTTTTTTGTCACCATATACATTTGACTTAATTTTTTATATGTTTTACTTGAGCCGATCGCCTATCAAAAGTATCCCTTCTACATTCACAACGGAAGAGTAAAGCTACGTACACACTATCTCTCTTAAACCCCTCGTAAAATGTTACTCTAGTTCATACATTTTTTTGGAAATGTTTCTTCTGTGTTGGGTAGAATTTTCGAACTATAGTCTGAAGTTTAAAGTAGAAAAAAAAAAACAATAAACACAAGTCCAATACAAAGGAAAAAAAAAACATATCTTACTTTTCATTATAGATTAATAATTTCCCTCCTTTATTCTCATATTTATACATACATCTCTTATCTATAATCAAGTAAGTACTACTAATATATGCTAATCAAATACTAGTTACAAATTATGAACTTAATTAAGCACAAATTCCTTAATACTTCATGTCATGAAGTTCATGAACATCAGCATAACCCTTGATTCCATCATCAACAACTACTCTAGTCTTATACTGATATTGACGAGCAATGTATAGAAAATAGAACAAATTCAACACACCTAACCCCGCGATAAGATAGTAGTAATTGTCTATCCGACCCTCGTTAATATCATTCGTTAACCAATCTGGATGTCCATGCCCTCCTGTAGTATTATGCAAAAGGTTCACTAGTAAACTGCTTAAATAACTTGCACCAGCAACTGTGCAAGAAAACAGAGAATTAGCCACACTGCTCATATTTTCAGGGAATTCCTTATTGTAAAACTCGATCTGTCCAAGTATGTTAAAAGCCTCCGCGAATCCCATTAATACTAGTTGTGGAGCTAACCACATGACTGTAACAGGTGCAATCCCATCAGGACTATTATGATTTATCGCGGAGTTTCTTCTTATCTTTTCAGTTATCCCTGCTACAACCATTGATAAAATTGAAAAAACCATCCCAATTCCAATTCTCTGTAACAATGTGATCCCACCTTCGATTCGTGTTTTTTTTGTAACAGATGGCATGATGAATCGATCGTAGACTGGTAGCCATATTCCTACTGTGATCATCGATATTACAGAAAGGGAACCTGGTGGGATCTGGAATTTAGGGCCAAGGTGACGATCCATTTTTAGAGCTTGTGAGATTGTGAATGTGCCCTGTTGTGCAATCGCAGTAAAACATATAATTCCTGCTGACCAAATTGGGATTATTTTGAGTATGCATTTCAGTTCTTCGATTTGCTGGATACTGCATAGTCTCCATTTGTTTGTACAAGTACCATCTGTGTTAACTTCATCCTCCATCACTATAGCTGCTTTGTTCAACCACCTGGTGGTGATGAATAGAACAATATATTAACTGCTGCAGAGGCGGCTCAATAGAATGGGTGGCCTAAAGTCAAAATTGTGTCAAAGTATATTTATTACCTGTACTTATCGGTCAAAGAGAGTTTCTTCACAATGGATCCTTGAGGTAACAAAGGGTCATAAAAGACCCCGTTACTCTCACGTTCATCAGGAAGCATAAGCTTGCGTTTCTTGTAAGACGCAACAAAAACTTGAATGAAGCTCGAGAAAATACTTCCTTGAGGCTTGACATAAACGTACACTTTGGTTCCGATGAAAAATAATATGATAGACAAGAAAATGAGTATCGTAGGGATACCGAATCCGAGTACCCAGCTCACAGAATCTTGAATATACACCACAACTGTAACTGCAATTATCAAAACCAATGTAAATGAAGTGTAATACCAGTTAAAGAAACTAGCAATTCCTTTTCTTCCTTCATCTGTTGTTGAATCAAATT